>JAODAL010008482.1:0-117359 GCA_025379985.1 Phyllomedusa bahiana
GGGGTGGTCGCATGTTTTAAAAGGGGGAAGGGAAGATGCCAGAGGTTAAAGATAGGTTTTAAAAGATGGGTGAGGGCTGGGATTATAGAAGGGACTGAGGTCTGGGGTGAGGGGGGATGGGAGGGGTCAAGATTTTAGATAGTGGGTTGGATTTTGGGCAGTAAGTGGAGACTTGTCTGAGCGCCCCTAGGAAGGAGAAAAAGGGGGGGAAAATTTATGACAGTGTAGGGATGGGATGTGGGGGCACCCGCCCCGGAATAGAAGATTTTGCAAGGGGGGCTGTGGGGGAAGCTTTTTAAAATTTTATCTTTTTAAAAAAGTTTTGTGGCGAAGTAATTGCTGAATGGAGAGATGGGGGATTTTTTTTCCCTGGTTTCAGATTTTAAAACCATCCCCCTTCCCACCCACATGTTTAGGTTTTTGCCCCGAAAAACAGGCGGGAAAAAATTGGGCATGTTTAAGTTTTTCGTAAAAGTCAAAAAAAATTCCCGTAGAAAATCCTACAGTGAGAACGCCCGAAAAAGATTTTTTTAAAAACAAAGTAAAAGGTTTTTTCAGTGGGTTACAGACCCGTTTTCAAAACCCCAAAACCCTGGGCCCTAGGGGCGGCCCCCAAATCTTATTTAAGGTAATTTTGCAAACATTTTTTTTTTCATAGAACCCCTTGGTCACAAGTTATTGCTTTTTGTACAATGGAAGTACTTATATTTTTGGAATTTTTTCAAATAAAGGGGGCATTATGGGAAACTGAAATTTTATATCATTTGAAAAAAAATTTTTTTTTTTTAAAATTTAACATTGCACTGTTGATCTTTCAGTATCTTTGGTTTTTATTTTGGGTGCTTTATAGAATATGGGTATGTTTTTTGATTTTTATTTAGGGATATTTTTTATTTAATTTACTTAACAATGTTTAAAAAATGTGTATTTTTTAAGAAGTGCATGTGATATTTATTTAGGAAAAATTTTTTAGACTTCTAGGAATTCTTTCATAAGCATTGCTGGGGTTTTTTATAAAAAAAAAAGGGGGTTTTCTCCCTACATTTATTCATTTTAAAAATCATCCTGGGTTTTCCCTTTGGGTTTTTTTTTGGGAATTTAGGGGGGTATTTAAATGGCTTCCAAATTGGGTGCCGTAAAGTCAAAGGGTTTTTGCTATAGCAACCGTTCTGGCAGCCTCATGAGGAGGGAAAAGGTCTTTAAACTGTAGGACCCGCGCTGGCAGGGCCCATAGGTAATTTAAACAATCTGTTTTTTTGGGGGTTTTTGCAACCTGGGAGTTATGGACCCCTACAAGAGGGGGGGTATTTCGGTAAATTGGGTAGGAAAACTGTTAAGGGACAAAATATTTCAAAGTTGGGGGGCTTTTTTTTTTTCAAGATCTTTAAAATAAAAAACAATCCTTGTTCGAGACAAACCCTTTAAAACCCCTTAAAAAACCCCCCGGGCTGAAAAGTAGTTAATGACCCGAAAAGGTTTTTTTAGTTTTCCTCCTTTCGTTTCAAAGTTGAACTTTTTTTTTTTCAATGACGCAGTTGGATGAGGCTATTTTTATTCGAGACAAGTTGTACTTTATAGGGAATATTTTAAATTCACTTTAAAAAATTTGCAAATTTTTTTTAAAAAATTAAAATAAAAAATAGGGTTTTTTTAATTTTTTTTACCCCCGTTCTATTTCACACGAAATAACTGTTAGATTAAATTTTCTACAGGTTATTAGGGTCGTGTGGTACCTAAATGTGTAGGTTTTTTTGGGTTGTGTTAATTTTGCACAATCTTTTTTTTATTAAATATTTTTTTTTATTTTTTAATTTATTTTTTTATTTTATTTTTTATCTATTATGTTTTTTTTTTTTTTTTTTTTTTTTTTCCCCTGAAGGGAGAATTTTTTTATATTTTTTTATTTTTTTTTTTTTTTTTCATTATATTTATTAGCTATTATAAACATATATTTAATCTGTGTCGTCTGACACAGGCAGTGTTAGGACGCACACAGGCTGGCCTGATCACTGGTTTGTTACACAGACACCCTCTGGGGCCACTCTAGGCCCCCGGGGCTGCTGTGCAGCCTTCCCCAGAGCTCTGTCGGGTCATCAAGTTTCCGATCCCCCGAAAAAGCGGGGGGACCTTTGATTGTGCTGCGGAAACGCGAAAGCCGCAACCGGGGGTTAAAGCCCCGGGTTGCGGAGGTTTCCTCGCTCCCCGTCCCCGAAAGAGATGCTCGGGATCGGGGCGTGTAGTTCCGCCCCGTGCCAGCACTGCTGGGGGCGGGGCGCCCAAACCCCGGGTCTACAGAACGTCAAAAGAGTCGCTGAAACCCTGTTTCTTCTCCAGTCCTCAAGACCCCCCAAACAGGTCTGTTTTAGGATTCCCCCCAAAAAAACGGACAATAAATTCATCACCTGTGCATCTAATTATATCACCTTCAGTACTGGGAAATCCCCGAAAACTTGACCCGTTGGTGGGGTTTTTTTAGGACTGGGTTGAAAACACTCTGTAGACGAAAGACCCGCACCAGCTGACCCAAAGTCAGTGGGTGGGCGTTTTGGGGGTTTAAAAAGGGTCATGTTATTTGTCCACATATGTTCATGTAAATGGGGCTTTTTGTTATATACAGTTGCATGTTATGAGCTGGCTTGGTGTGTACAAGAGGTGTGTGATAGGCTGTGTGCACACATATCTCTCGTTGCTGTCATGGATACAAAGGGCTATTTTCAGAGTTACAAAAGTGGAAGATTATTGGCTTTCGGGCAGTCTTTATTAAACTGAGCAGTTTGTGAACCGTTCGTTTGCTGCTGTGTTGAAAGTGGGTTAGAGTAGACAAATGGCACCATTGTGAAAAACTAACATGGAAACTGTACAACACCAAATACCATTGATGTGAGAGGTGAACATCAGCTGCAACACAATAGAGTGGAGCAGCTCACCACCAAAATGAACCAGGGGGCTACCACACATGAGTATGAAACAACAATTCAGTAAACTGCATGTGGGGGTCCAAAGCAGACAGATGTCACTGCACCATTGTTAACTAAAGTTGTATCAACAAGAAAGCCTCAATTTTCAGAGTAATATCAGATTTGGACCTCTGATGAGTGTTTCTACCTCATTGGTGTATAAGGTGAGAAACAGAGAACAAATACCCTGCAACCATTGCAGGAAGAACAAAAGCTGGTGGTGACAGCAGTATGGTCTAGGGAATATTTTTGTGGTATTCTCTGGACTCAATCATCCATGTAGGAGACACTCAACCTTTTTGGGTATGAATCCATCATTGCAGATCAAGTACACTCATACATGCTGATTGTCTTTCCTGGGGAATTGGATCTTTCAGCAAAGGCCCAGTGTGACATGTCACATGGGTAAAAATTTGCCCTGACACTGGTAGAAGAGCATGACTAGGACTTCTAAGAAATTAAAACCTGGCTCTGAACTGAATTGATTATTGACCGACTTGATCATTGTGCTCACTCTGTGGATCCTCCCGCTCCAGCAGGTGTGGGATGCAGTCAGCATGACTCCAGATACCTGTGATAATTTACCAGGACCTTATTGAGTCACTCCCAGTCATTTAGCTGCTGTCCGTGCTGCACATAACGGTTACTCTAGATAATAGCTGGTGGTCACGATACTGTGAGATGACTTTTTATATGCATTGTATGACATGTTTTTTTTCGGATTTATCTTTAATGAACCTTTTTTAGGTCAAAAACCCTCACTTTTTTGCCCATAGGTCATTGCCTCCCACCAGTCAAGCCAATATCGCTCGCTCTACACTGATGAGGGGCAAAACCCCGAAACGGCGTATGTAGATGACCAATATTGGCTTGACAATTATTCCTTTTGCTTTCAAAGATTCAGTGAATCAGAAGTAAATTGAGGATTTGTTAAAACTATAGGGGGCCCCAGTGGAGTTTTCCAGCCCCTTTTCCCATAATGCCTTATTGGCAAAAGAGTGAGTTTTAGACCTAAACATTTTTCATACATGTGGCCCTTATTTTTCTACTGCATGTGGCCACTTGTGGTGTTATTAGAATTAACTGTCGTTTTAGTATGTGTAGCAGAGTGTTTGAGCCATAGTATGAACTTGGTATTTAGGAGTTCCAATGATCAGTTGATATCGCCAGTGAGTGTTTATTTGCAAGGTAAATTAAGTGGTGAACAGCACCCAGTGAAACCAATTATCTGCCCATGCAATGTATAGGTGCACTCAGTGTCGGACTGGGGGGTCTGGGGCCCACAGGGGAATTGATCTGGGGGGGCCCTCCCTACTGTACATGAAAATTTTACCGGGCCTCCGGACATAACGCGCCCATTTTACCACATAATACATTTGTGCGAAACAGAACTATATTGTGTAGTAAAATAGCAAGAGAGTCACACATTTGTACGTCTAACATATCATAGACAACAGGGCTAAGAGCTCCTTTCCTTTTCCCCTCCACCCCATACAATATCCCCTCCGCCCGCATAACAATATCCCCCTCCGCCCGCCTACAATATCCCCCTCCGCCCGCATAAACTATCCCCCTCCACCCACATACAATATCCCCCTCCACCCGCATACAATATCCCCCCTCCGCCCGCATACAATATCCCCTCCGCCCGCATACAATATCCCCCTCCGCCCGCATACAATATCCCCCTCCACCCGCATACACTATCCCCCTCCACCCACATACAATATCCCCCCACCCACATACAATATCCCCCTCCACCCCTAAAAATATCCCCCCCTCCACCCACATACAATATCCCCCACCCCCCAAACCATATCCCCCACCACCCACATACACTACCCCCTCCACCCACATACACTATCCCCCCTCCACCCAATCACTATCCCCTACCCCACCCACATACACTTCCCCCTCCACCCACATACAAATCCCCCCCACCCACATACACTACCCCCCTCCACCCACACTAATCCCCCCCCCCCACATACACTATCCCCCTCCACCCACATACACTATCCCCCTCCACCCACATACACTATCCCCCTCCACCCACATACAATATCCCCCTCCACCCACATACACTATCCCCCTCCACCCACATACAATATCCCCCTCCACCCACATACACTATCCCCCTCCACCCACATACACTATCCCCTCCACCCACATTACACTACCCCCCTCCCCCACTACAATATCTCCCTCCACCCACATACACTATCCCCCCCCACCCACATACACTATCCCCCTCCACCCACATACACTATCCCCCTCCACCCACATACACTATCCCCCCGCACCCACATACAATATCCCCCCGCACCCACATACAATATCCCCCCGCACCCACATACAATATCCCCCCGCACCCACATACAATATCCCCCTCCACCCACATACAATATCCCCTCCACCCACTTACAATATCCCCTCCACCCACATACAATATCCCCCTCCCACCCAATAACAATATCCCCCTCCACCCCCAACAATATCCCCCTCCACCCACATACAATATCCCCCTGCACCCACATACAATATCCCCCTCCACCACATTAAAATATCCCCTGCACCCACATACAATATCCCCCTGCACCCACATACAATATCCCCTCCACGTTTCCCCCTTGGTCACCGCCCCTCACCACCTTCTAAAAATAAAACACCAGCAAGAAAGTAAAAGTGAAAACTCCTATCACAGGTCAATCAGGGACACATGTACGCTGGCATTATACCGGTGCCGTTTATAACCTACAACACTGCCATTATAGAAACCACATAGGGTAAGACCACCAGCTCAGGTCACATCAATTACAGTGAATACAGCACTGATCAAATATAGAAGTAAAATAACACCTGAAATCAGGTACTCACTGGAGACGTCCTATCTGAGGAGTCGTTCTCTTCTTTCATGAGTCGTTCTTATTCCCTTTTACTCTGCATACGTCCACACAGCCAAGATGAATTGTCCCGGCCACAGCTCATCCCTGCAGAAATTACACACCAATATCTTAGAATCCTCAATTTTAAAGCATTTTCTTTACCTAATTCCCACCTCTGTACAAACTTCCCAGGGGTGGGAGAGCGGGTACAAGCCATAACTTAGAGGCCTGGTATCCTAATGGGTTGGAGGGTGGGGAAAGGACTAACCCCCTGGAGATAATGCTACAACTATGGGCTGCTTCCCTCAATTTATATTACCAGGTAGGGGAGACAAGACCCCAGGTAGGGAGGCAAATAGGCAAGGCCCCAGTCTGTAGGTAGGTGGTTTCTCCCAATTAGGTAAGCTGTAGGTAGTTAGGGCCCCCTGTATAGAGGCTGCAAGCATTTAGGGACCCCCTTTAGGAAATTTTACAGCAGTTGGGCTTCCCATGAAATAGTATACAGGAAGTTTAAGGCTTCCTTTAGGTAGTTTGCAGGCAAATTAGGGGTCTCCTTTAGGTAGTGTGCAGGAAGTCATCCCCCCCCCGCCCCTTTCGCTACCTGTTAGGTAGTCAGGGCCCCTTTAGTATTTAGGTAGCCAGGGCCCCCTTTGTAGTCAGGGCCCCCGTGTAGGTAGGCAAGGCGGCCCTTTAGGTAAGTCCAGGGCCCCCCTTTTAGTCAGGGCCTCCCTGTAGGTAGTCAGGGCCCCCTTGTAGTCAGGGCCTCCCTGTAGGTAGTCAGGGCCCCCTTGTAGTCAGGGCCTCCCTGTAGGTAGTCAGGGCCACCCTGTAGGTAGTCAGGGCCCCCTTGTAGTCCCGGGCCTCCCTGTTAGGTGTTAGGGCCCCCTTGTAGTCAGGGCCTCCCTGTAGGTAGTCAGGGCCCCCTTGTAGTCAGGGCCTCCCTGTAGGTAGTCAGGGCCCCCGTGTAGTCAGGGCCTCCCTTTAGGTAGTCAGGGCCCCCCTTGTAGGTAGCCAGGGCCCCCTTTGTAGCCAGGGACTCCTTGTAGTCAGGGCCCCCCCGTGTAGTCAGGGCCCACTTTTAGGTAGCCAAGGCCCCCCGTGGATTCAGGGGCCCCCCTTTTAGGTAGCCAGGGCCCCCTTTTAGGTAGCCAGGGGCCCCTTGTAGTCAGGAGCCCCCAGTAGGTAGCCAGTGCCCCTTTTGTAGTCAGGGTCCCCCTTGTAGCCACAGGCCTCTTTGTTGCCAGGGCCCACCCCCCCTTGTAGCCAGCCCCCCCCCCCCCCGTAGCCAGGGACCCCTGTAGGTAGCCAGGGACCCCTGTAGGTAGTCAGGGCCCCCTTTTGCAGCCAGGGCCCCCCTTTGTAGCCAGGGTCCCCCCTTGTAGCCAGGGTCCCCCTTTTAGCCAGGGACCCCCCTTGTAGCCAGGGACCCCCCTTGTAGCCAGGGACCCCCCTTGTAGCCAGGGACCCCCTTGTAGCCAGGGCCCCCCCTTGTAGCCAGGGGACCCCCTTGTAGCCAGGGACCCCCCTTGTAGCCAGGGACCCCCCTTGTAGCCAGGGGGCTCCCCTTTGCCAGGGCCCCCCTTGTAGCCAGGGGGGCCCCCCCCCCTTGTAGCCAGGGGACCCCCCCCCTTGGGACCAGGGGGCCCCCCTTGTAGCCTGGGGGCCCCCCCACCCCCCTTGTAGCCAGGGCCCCCCCCCCCTTGTAGCCAGGGCCCCCCCCCCCTTGTAGCCAGGGCCCCCCCTTGTAGCCCGGGCCCCCCCCCCTTGTAGCCAGGAGACACCCTTGTAGTCAGGGACCCCCCTTGTAGCCAGGACCCCCCTGTAGTTAGAGCCCTCCCCCTTGTACGCAGGACCCCCCTGTAGTTAAAAAAACAAAAAAAAACAAAAAAGCCACTTACCTGGCTCCGGCCGCTCCGAGCTGCCGCCGGCTCCTGCTGCACTGCATAGGCGGCGCGGTGAAGTGACGTCACCGCGCCGCCTACGTCAGCAGTAGGGGCCGGCGCCCGGCAGGCTGAAGGCCTAATGCGTTCAGCCCGTCGGGGAGATCAGCGGAGCGCAGCGCTAGTGGCGCTGTGCTCTGCTGACACCCGCAGGCCCCGGGAGTCGGTGACATTTGTTTCCCCCCGGGTACCGGGCCCGGTCTCTGGGCGCTCGTGACGCAGGTCCCGGGCGGGCCAGGGACCGGGATGCGCGGCCCCGGGCCCCCGGGGGGCGACGGCACTGCCTCCGGGGGCCCACAGCGGCTTGGGGGGGGCCCACCGGGGGATTCCCCGGTCCCCCGGCGGGCCCAGTCCGAGCCTGGGTGCACTAGGTCTTTAAGAACAAGATCAGCTCTCTGCAGCGGCTCTCTGTAGTCTGCTCTGCCTAATAGACTGGGCTTCCGAAAAGCATTTCAAAGGCTCGTCTGAACCAGACAACCCCTCTACCATTGAGTGAGGTGGGAAGGAGGCTGGAATATGAAGAGGGACATGATGATAATATGTGATCACAGACTGCAGTACTTAGTACTTTAGTGAACATCAGCTCAGCTCTGTGAAATTGTTCCTATAGAAACAGCCTTGAGACTGGAATTATTTTTGTGGAGGTTTTTTTTTTCTCATGTTAATTTCCATTCTGCTTTATTTTCTCTTGGCCACTGAATAACAAATTAGATAGTGCTGTAAGAATGGAAAGTTCAAACGACTCTCTCTGTAAAGAGTGGTCTCAGCTCCATTGTCTGTGGTAACATGTTTGTTATTCATAATCACTGCAACAGGGTTGTTCCTTTCCGTCGTCAAATCACCAAGCTGGTTTTCAATCATTTTACAGTGTACTAATAATCTCATCCCTACAGTAGCTTTTGTTCTTGACAGAAAAGCAGGACATAAATAGCCCAAACCATATTTTATAACAAGCCCATTTTTTTCCCTTGCCACGGATTTACATAAATTTTCTTTAAAAAACACTTTTAAAATTTGTTTCAGACATCCCCCCAGGGTTTTTGGTTTGGGGAAATTTGGTGATGTGATGACGGGGCAAATGCGGGAAACAAGATACAATGCAATCAACCCTGGGGCCCTCTTATCCACTGGGAAAACATTAGGAAGTTCCCCAAAGTCCCCTCAGAGCTTAGAGGGCCCCAGACAGAGGGGTATGGCGTTTAATTTTTGGTTTTCTTTATAGAGGTGATATTTGAAAAACGCAAAACCATCTTTTTAAGAGGTTACCATACTGTCACGAGTGGTTTCCCCAGCCCCCTTTTCCCCCCCGGGTCGGGCCCTCTTTGGGGGGCCCCCCGTCGGTCCCGGGCGGCCCCTCCCGGCCCCCGCGGGCCCGGGTTCCCGCCTGCCCCTTTTTTTAACCTTTTCCTCGCCCCCCGGTTCCCTCCCCTTTCCTCCGGGCCCGGGCCGGTGTGCGCATCCCCGCCCCTTTTGGGGCGGGGCCTCCCCGGTCTCGAGGAAAAAAAAAGGGGATACGCCCATTATTGGTTAAGGCTGGCGGTGACATATTTTTCCCCCTTTCCCTTTCCCGGGGTTCACCTTTGCCGGTTTCTTTTGTTTTACTCCCCTTCCCAGAGAAAGCTTCTTCTGCCTTTTTTGCTACTTCCTTTGTTACCGAACCTTTTTCGTCCTTTTTCCCCGGCCCCACAAAATTTTTGGGCCGGGCCTGCCCTGACCTCTTGCCTGTCCCGACTTCCCCTTTCGTTTTTCGATTTGGTACCACGCACCCCTTTGGGGCTGCCCACCGAAGCAAGTCATGCCAGTGGGGGACCTGGATTTCCCTCCGCCGCGAAAGGGTCCATCCCGCTTTGCGGCGGGCTCAAGTGAAAACCGGGTTTTCTCTTAGTTTCCCCGCCCCGGGTTTAACGGTTTACACCATCGCTTGCGGTGGCCAGGGGGATCCATCCCTCCCATTTTTTTTACAGAAAATTTCCGGGCCCCTGGTTTCCCCCCAAAGGTACCCTCCCCGGTAAAAGGGAAATTCCCGGGGGATAGGGGCCCCCAGCAGTCACAAAAACTAGCGCAACAAGCCCAGCAGCGAAACCAGTTTTCCCCCAAATGCTGCAGCAGCCCTGGCTAAACCAACACCCGCCGATTTCCTCCCCTTTTGTGGCGACACCTCCGCCACCCCCGGGGGCCCTTCTGGGGCAAACGCTTACCACTCCCTGACAATTTGAAGGGGACCCCCAAACTGTGCCAGGGGATTTATTACCCAGTGCTCGATGCACTTTGAGTTGAGGGCTGGTCAATTCCCCACTGAACGTTCTAAGGTGGCCTCGTGGTCAGTCTGCTGCCCCGGGGGAAAGGTCTAGCTTGGGCACCCTCTCTGGGACCGGGGCGACCCCTGTGACGACACCTACAGGCTTTCCTCTCAGAGTTCCGCGTTCTTTAAAGGCCCGGGCCCCGGGGTTTTCCTGGGGCAGAGCCCGCCCCTACTGAATTTTTCGCCAGGGAAACTCCTCTGTCGGGACTACGCAGTTCTTTTTCCCCGGACCATGGCGTGGGGAGTTGCCCTGGAACGACCCCGTCAAATTCCCCACTTTTAAGGGGGGCCTTGTCCCGGCAGATTTAAAGGGACTCCCTAGGGGCCAGAGAGATCCCGTCCCCCCTTTTAAGCAAAAAACTGGTCCACCAGCCACCCGGATCGATGTTCGCTTCCCCCGGCGGAAAGGGAGAGCTACCCCGGAACGTGACCTCGCCCGCCCCAACCCCGGTTCCCCCCGCCTGGCCCCCGGTTTTTCCCAAAGCCACAGCTCCGATCCCTCTTCCTCCCAAATGAAGAACCCATGCAGGGGACCGGGCCCCTCTGCCCGGGAACCCAGGGGGTTCCTGCCTTTTCGGGCGGGAGAAATTTTTGCCTTTACTGGGGCCACCCCGGGATCATTTTTCCCCTTTTTTTGCCCGTTCGCCCCTCGGGGGCAGGGAAACGCCCCCCACCTAGGTTATGGGGGGAGGGGCTTTCCCTGGGTTTGTGAACACTTCCTCTCCACCCTTACTAGGGGAAGTTGAGGCTCGCCCTCCCGGGCCTCGTTTTTGGGGGTTTCCCCCGCCTTTCTGGACTCGGGATCCGCGGGGAACCCTTTTTTCACGCCCCCCGGTGTCCCGTATCGCCTTCCGGTGCCCCGTCTGGAAACCCCCTGGTGTATCCCCCGTGAGTGGGAGCTTCTTAGTGAGGCCATTCGGCACGAAACCAAAGCCATTGTCCCTCCGCGGGGGCTTTACAAAAGGGGGAAATCACCTTCTATGCCCTTTCCCTCGGTCGCCCCTCACAATCCTTTTGGGGTTTTTCCGTGGCGCAGCTCCATGCCCCGCCCTCTCGGGAAAAAACCGGGGAGGTTCTACGCTGGGGCTCCAACGCCGGGAATCGCTGTTTTCTCATTTCCCCCGCGGCCAGCCCGGGGCCCAAATTCCACCTAAAACAGCCCATCCGGGGCCCCCGCCAGGGGTTTTCCCGCTGAATCCCCCGGGACTACGGGACGTCTTTTAAAAAAAAGGGGCCGAATCCCTTCCCCCTCATCCCCCCTATGACGGGCCCCCATTGACCTCCTTTCAGGGGGGGGGGGAACCAAAACCCCAATTCCTCGGGGCGGGATTTTCCCCGTTGCCCAGACCGGGAGCTCAGGCCATGTCGGACTAACCCCGGGGAAAACCTGAAAAAGGGGGTTTTTTTCGCAAGCCCCTATCACCCCCCGGGACCCGGGTTTTCTTCATACAAAAGAAGGAGGGTTTCCCTCCCGCCCTTTGCATCAAACAAACCGGGGTTTTTAACCCCAGATTCCCGGGAAAAAAATCGGTATCCGTTGCCACAAATTTTAGGGAACTTTTTGGGAACCGTTTACGGGGGAAGTTTCTCCTTAAATTTACCTGGCGGGGCATACAACCTCATCCAAAAATCCGTGGGGGGAGAAAGAGTGGGAAAACTGCGTTCAATACCTGCGATGGCCCCTTTTTAGTACTGGGGAATTTCCATTTGGCTGTGCAAAGCCCCCCCGGTCTTTCAGGGGTTCGTTTAAAAGACATCTTCAGGGGGCCCTGCCTACACCTGTGTCATTTGTTTACCTGGACGAAAATCCTGGTTTTCTCCCCTGACCTCCCCCCCCCTTTTTTCACAGGTGCGCCCAAATTTTCCCGCAAAAGCCTTCGCAGCAACCGCCTGTATGCCAAAAAAATTTGGAAGTGTGTGTTTTCCAAACCCGACCTTTTGCCTTTTTCCCCGGGTTCATCGTCTCTGGGCCGAGGGCCCGCAAATGGACCCCCCCTAAAACGGGCTGCTAAACCTGCAAGGGGCCCCGACCTGTTTTGGGCTTCGAGCCAAAAACAACTTTTTTTGGGCTTTGCGAATTATTATCGACAGTTTTTTTAAATTTTCCCCATTTTTCTACTTGGTGGCTCCCAATGTGGCCCCCCACCAGAAAAAAGGGTAATTTTCCCCAAAAGGGTTGGGCCCCCGGCGGCCCGAAAGAGCCCTTCTCGGGGTTTGAATCGGGCCCTTTTCTTCCGCAAAAATATTTTGTCACGCCCCCACCCTGAAAGCCTTTTTCCCCTGGAAGTGGGTGCCCCTTCGGGGGGGGCCGGAGCTGTCCTTACTCAAAAAGGGGGCCCCAAAGGGGGGGAACCTTTACCTGCGGCTTTTCTCCAAGACCCTTTTTCGTCGGCGGAGAGGAATTGCTAAATTTGGGGGCCGGAAAAATTACTAGCTATCAAGATGGCCCTGGAAGGGGGTGGCGGCATTATCTGGGGGGGGAGCTCGTCTCCTTTTGAGGGTTTTTTACGGGTCAAAAAAAATCTTCGTATCTCCAGTCGGCCCCGGGGCCCCCAACCCCGGGAAGCACGGTTTGGGCCTTTTTTTTTTCTAGATTTGACTTCCCCGGGTCCATTTTTTGCCCCGCCGAAAAAACATCAGGGCCCAAAGCTCTCTCTCCCCCGCATCTGACGTCACTGGAAGGAGCCGCCGCCCCAACACATTTTACCTTCCCGGAAAACCCCGATCCCCGAGCACCCGGGCCTCCCCTTTTGGGAGATACCTCCTGGCAAACCTAAGTTTGGCCATCGCTGCGCAAGGAATCCCGAATTTTGGGGGCACTGCTCTTTGTTGGAGGACATCCCGGGGGCCCGGGAGATCGTTTCCCAAATTTATCTCTCGGTTTTTTAAATGGGTGGCCAGGGCTGGCTAAAGTACTAAGGACTTTGGGGGGATGCCTTTTCTTTCTTGTGCCCCGAATAAGGTTGGGCCCCGCCACAGTCCCCCCGGGGTGCTGCGACCCCTCCTAAAGCCCCTATCCCATGGTTTCCCCTGTTTGGGGATGGATTTCATCAAACCCACCTTCCCTCCTCCTTCGGGTTTAAAACCGGATCTGGGGCTTACGGGTAAAGGGTTTTTAAGATGTCACACCTTTTATCCCCCTTTCCCGGGTTACCTTCCGCACCACTCTGCCTCCCTGTTCTTTAGTCACATCTTTTTTCCCGCACGGTCCCGCCCCCGCACTACGTCTCTGATCGGGGGGTGGGGTTTTTTTTCCAAGTTTTGGGGGCCCCAACTCTACTCCCGTTTTCAGGGGGAAGTTAAACTTTTTTTTCATCCTACCACCCCCAAACCAACGGGCCCGGGAGAGAGGGTCAATCAGATTTTTGGGTAGTTTTCTTACGTCATTTTGTTTCCCGTCGCCCGGGGTTTATTTGGGCCGACCTCCTAAACCCCGGGCCGAATTTTTATTTCAACTCGCTGGGGTTGGGGCTTCGGGCGGTTTTCCCCTTTTTTTTTGTATATGGCGGCATTCCCCCCCCCCCTCTCCCCCTGCCCTTTTCCCCCTTTCCCAGGTCCCCCTTAGATGCCCTTGGGGCCACCGGGTTTTTCTTGCATCTGGAAGCAGAAAATCGTCAGTCCCCTTTCGCATGCTGCGCCCGTTTTTGAAGGCCCCCCGGCGGACAGAAAGGGAGACCCGCTCCCCAAACTTTTTCCCCAGGAACAAAGTCCGGGGTGTCCGGGGCCCCCAAAAATTTTTTTTTTCCCGGTTGGGAAATTTCCCCAGCTACAAAGGGTTGGTCCGCGCTTTTCCCGGGGGCCCCTTTTAAATCCTGACCGTATTAATTTCCGTTAATATAGCCCGACTCCCACCCTCCATCGGATCCCAAAATTTTTTTTCCAAAGTATCCCCCCTGAAGGGCCCCTCGGTTGAACCGCCCCCTCCCGAAGAGTTGCCCCCCCCTTCCTGAGTCTGTTGCCTTTTCCCAAATATTTTCAGTCAAAAAAGATCCCTTTTGTGGGGGTCGGGTTTGGGGTAAAAGGCAAAATTCCCTTTGGGTTTATTGGGAGGGGTTCGGTCCCCCGGGGATCATGGGGAACCCGAGGGGGAAAAAATCCCGGCCGCCCGGGCTCGTATTGTGGTTCCTCCGAAAACCCGAAAGAGGGGGGAGGCCGGGGGGGGGGTACTGTCCCCGAGTGGTCCCGCAGCCCCTGCCCGGGTGGGGGCGCACTTGGGGCCCCCACCCGTGGGTCCCCCGGGGGCCCCCTGCCCGGGCCCCCGGGTCGGGTCCCGCCTGCCTTTTACCCCCTCCTCGCCCCCGTTCCCCCCCGTTCCCCCTTGGGCCCGGGCCCGGCGGGGCGCATTTCCCGCCCGGTCTCGAGGATTTAAAGGGGCAAATACGCCCATTATTGGGGGTTTAAAGGTGGCAGGTGAACCCCATTTAACTCCCTTCCTTCCCCGGGGCACCTTTGCCCATTTTAGTGGGTGTTTTGCCTTTAGAGAAAGCTTCTTTTTGCCTTGTTGCCTGACTTCCGTGGTTTTCCCCAACCTTTTTCGCTCCGGTTCCCGACCACGAACCTTTGGGCCCCCTCCCTGACCCCCTTGCCTGTCCCCCCACTTGCCAAAGGGTTTTTTTTTGTTTTTTTAAACCCCGCACTGCCTTGGCTGCCACTCAAGAAAGTCACCCCCCATGGGGGCGACCTGGGTTAGTTCCCCCCGCCGCCCAAATCCATCCCCGCTTTGTTGGGGGGCTCTGGTGGGAAAAACCCGGGGTTTTAAATTTGATTCCCCCCCCCTGGTACGGGTTACACCATCGCTTTTCTTCCGGTGGTAGGGGGAAAACCACTACCGGGATTTTTACACATACGTGGGGAAAAAAAAAGTATTTTGAATTTCACCCGGGAAATTTTCCCCAAATTCTTTGGGAAAAGCGAGTTCTGTCATTTTTATCATAGGTACACTTCAACTGTGAGAGACAAAATCTAAAACTAAAACCAGAAAATCACATTGTATGATATTTCAATAATTAGCTTTTTATTGCATGAAATAAGCATTTGATATAATAGAAAAACAGAATTTAATATTTGGTACAGAAACCTTTGTTTGCAATTACAGTCTGACATTTCCTGTAGTTTTTGACCAAGTTTACACACACTGCAGCAGGGATTTCAGCCCACTCCTCCACACAGATCTTCTCCAGATCTTTCAGCTTTCGGGGCTGTCACAAGACTACACTGAGTTTCATCTCCCTCCAAAGATTTTCTATTGTGTTTAGGTCTGGAAACTAGCCAGGCCACTCCAGGACCTTGAAATGCTTTTTACAGTGCCACTCCTTAGTTGCACTGGCTGTGTGTTTCCGGTCATTCTGGAAGATGCAGCCATGACCCATCATTTATGCTCTTGCTGAGGGAAGGAGGTTGTTGAACAAAATACATGGCCCCATCCATCCTCCCATCAATACGGCGCAGTCGTCCTGTCCCTTATGCAGAAAAGTATCCCAAAGTATGATGTTTCCACCCCCATGCTTTCTGGTTGGGACGTTGTTCTTGGGGTTGAGCTTATTCTTCTTTTTCTTCTTCCAAACACGGCGAGTGGCGTTGATACCATAAGTTCTATTTTGGTCTCATCTGACCACATTCCTCCTCTGGATCATCCACATGATCATTAGCAAACTTCAAACAGGTCTGGACATGTGCTGGCATGAGTAGGGGGTCCTCGCGTGCCCTGCAGGATTTTAATCAAGCATAGTGTGTTGCTAGTGGTTCTCTTTCATACCCTGGTCCCAGATCTATTTAAGTCATATACCAGGTCCTTCTGTGTAGTTCCGGGCTGATTTCTGACCTTTCTAAAAATCATCCTTACCTCACCAGGTGAGATCATGCATGGAGCCCCAGACTGAGGAAGATTGACAGTCATCTTGTGTTTCTTCCATTTTCTAATAATTGTTGCCTTCTTACCAAGCTTTTTGCTTAATGTACTGTAGCCCAATCCAGCTTTACGCAGGTCTACAAATGAGTCCCTGGTGTCCTTTGATAGCTCTTTGGTCTTCGCCATGGTGGAGAGGTTGAAGTTTGATTGATTGATTGACTGAGTGTGTGGACAAGTGTCTTTTATGCAGGTAACAGGTTCAAACAGGTGTGATTAATACAGGTAATGAGTGCAGAGTAGGAGGGTTTCTTAAAGAAAAACTAACAGGTCTGTGAGAGCCAGAATTTTGGCTTGTTGATAGGTAATCAACTATTTATTTAATTCAATAAAATGCTAATCAAACTCATCCTGAAATTTCAATTAAAGGTCAAATATCCCTAACCTTTTGTTAGTATTATGTGTTTGTGTATATGTATATATATATACACACACACACATATATATATATATAAAAATATATATACATATATATATATATAAATTGGACACAATTTCTCCATTTTCACTTAGGGATGTACTCAGTTTGGTTGCGTGTGGTTTAAACATTGATAGCTGTTTACTGACTTATTTTGAGGGCTCACCAAATTTTCACTCTTAAACAAGTTGTACGCTGAAAAATAAGTCAGTAAACAGCTAACAATGTCTAAACCACTCGCACCCAAACTGAGTACATCCCTAAGTGAAAATGGAGAAATTGTATCCAATTTGCTATTTTCCCTCCAGAGTGTCATGTGACTCATTAGTGTTGCAAGGTCTTAGGTGTGAATGCTGAGCAGGTATGTTAAATTTAGTGTTATCACTCTCATACTCTCTCATACTGGTCACTGGAAGTTCAACATGGCATCACATGACAAAGAACTGTCTAAGGATCTGAAAAAAGTAGAATGCCAACACCCTGAAACTGAGCTTGGTGGCCAATACCTTACAGCAGTTTAACAGGTTTCACTCAGGCCACGCCTCGCCATGGTTGACCGAAGAGGTTGAATACACGAGCTCAGCGCCACACCAGAGATTGTCTTCTCTAAATAGATGTATGAGTGCTGCCAGCATTGCTGCAGAGGTTAAATGGGTGGGGGGCAAACTTGTCAGTGCTCAGACCATACACTACATACTACATCAAATTGGTCTGCTTGGCTGTCTTTTACATATCAACCTTTTCAAAGATGAGACAAGAAACCCGCAAACATTTGCGAAGAAAACAGCCTAAGAACAGGGATATGGAACCATGTTTGGTCTATGAGCCCAAGATAAATTTTTTTGGGTTAGAGGGTTTTTTAAGCATGTGGACGGCAACCGGGTAGGAGTCAAAGAAAAATGTGTCTTGCCTAATCAAGCATAGTGGGGGAAATTATAAGGTTGGGGCTGCTTTTGGCTCCCCACTTGAAAGTACAGTTCATTGAGGAAAACCATGAAATGTCAATAGTACTGTGACAAGCAGTCATGACCCCTTTTTCAGAAACTGGGCCACAGGGCATATCAACATAAAAATGACCCCAAAACATCCCAAAAAACCCTCCCTTTTGCAAAAGAAAATGGGGGTAAAGGTGCGGCTGGCCAAGGGGGCCCCCCACACCTAAACCCTTTTGACATCTGTGGGGCTCCTCAAAAGGAAGGGGAGGAGCGCGGGTTCTAATTCCAAAACTCCAGTGTTCGGGGAGGAGTAAAGGAAGATTCCTTTGGAACCGTGAAGCTTATTAACTCCATGCCCAAGAGAGTTAAGGCAGTGATGGGAAAAAAAATGGTGGCTACCCAAAATATTGACACTTTGGGAACCATTTCTCATTTATCTCTTGGGGGTTCCACTTTTTTGCCAGGGGTTTTTAGATATTAAAGGGCTGTGTGTTTGATTATTTTGGGGGACACCCCAAAATTTACACTGTTACAAAAAGTTTTTCAGTGATTTACATTGTATCAAAGTGTCATATCCTCATTGTTGCACCATGAAAAGATAGAAGAAAAAAGAGAGAAAACTATTCCTAATATACACAGAATACTTCCAAGCTCCAAACACCATAAAGTACACATATGGAGGATAGATCTAAAACATAACTTTTAACTGTACATCTCAATAAAATTCCCACAACAACACTAACATACATATACACAGATATGTGCAAGGAAAGATTGTGCAATCCAAGTAGTAATAATGCTCCAATCCAAAGAGATGCACAAAAACCAATTAATTGTACACGGCATATAGCACAACCTCAGTCTAATCACAATGGTCCAGTACAGTAGAGAAAATTTCACATAACAAAAATAGTTACAGAGCACTATATCAACAGAATAAGTTAAAAAGGGTCCTACTTACCCAGGCTCAAGAGTAGGTGGTCTTCATAGGATATACAGGAAAATGGGTCTTGCACTAGAAGACCCTATGATGACTATCTAATCCTAAAGCCTATAACACAGAGTAACCGCCCCAATAAGGGCGACTCTACCCGGAACCTACTTCTGGCTAGATTATCCCCTGTAATGCCTTTAAATGTTAAAGCTGCCAGAATGTTCAAAACGGGGGGAACTTGATTTATAGGAAAATTGATATCCAGTAAGGAAAGATACCTCAGATGTATTAGGGATCTCTTGGAGTATATGATATCAATAGGCATCCCAAATTCAGAACATAAGGGGTTAAGAAAGAAAAGATATAGTGCAATTCTTTCAAAAATAAGAGGGGTGCACTCACTTTTGTGAGACATTGTATGTATGTTAGGGAGAGGAATATTTGGCTTTTGGTTGAAATTTCAGGATGAACATAACATTCCTTGAAATTGTCTTTTAAACTAAATGAGACCATCTCTTAACTTTATATTGCACATGTCCAACTGTTCAATGTTTCAGTACTTTTTGAACAACTTGCTGATCTCTAACAAGAAGCTTAATGGCAAAATTCACAACAGGTGTCTGATCCCTGAATCACCCAATAAATTTAGTGGTTCAATTTGAATTGGAATTGAAACAGTCCTCCTCATTATGCTGTTCACATTTTTGCATCAGTAGACCAAGACAACACCTTACAATTGATCACAGTACCTCAATATTGTGAGGCTTCAAGCAGGATTCTTTCAGATGGAAGGGGCCACTGAGCTTAGAGTGTCACAAAGTGTCATCAACAGCAGGTTGTATCAGAGATACAGAGAAACTGGAAGAGTCACAGAAAGACAAAGAAGTGGACGTCCTTTGGCTACATCACACACTGATGACAGCTTCACTGCAAACAATGCCCTTCAGAACCGGATGATGAATGCCACACAACTTCAGGCATGTTTAAGGGAGGGGAGAGGCAACCAAGTGTCATGTCGGACCATTCGTAAAAGTTTACATCAGCATGGTCTGCATGATAGACGACCTTACCACACCACCAGACACAGGCATCATCGTCTTACTCAGTGGCCACATCCATCTTAGAGCTTGAAGTCTCGCAATGGGGAGGTACTCTTGATCAATTGTAAGATGTTGTCTTGGTCTCATGATGTAAAAATGTGAACAGCCTGACGACGAGGACTGTTTAAATCCCTATTCAAATTGATCCCCTAAAGTTATTGGGCGATGCAGGGATCAAACACCTGTTGTGAATTTTGCCATTAAAGGGGATGTATCGCTTCATCAGTTCGGCTGTTCTCTTGAAGCTTGATCCTCTCATTTCCTGAAATTCAGGGGCATTTCTTCTCCTCCCAGCTGGCCATTTCTTAACTGAAAAGGGATGACATCATCCCCCCTTCACTGTTCATGCTGGCTCCAGGGGGTGTCCCTCCTCCCTCCACATGTCACTGTCCTCTCACTATGCAGTCTTATTTGTTTGTAAGAGCTGTTTACATACTTGCATTCAGTCTAAACAGTCTTCCATGAACTCAGGACTGATCTCTCACAGCTGGATGGTTGCTACAGTTGAATCCAGCACAGATCCGTCTCCCTTCATGTTTACATAAGGCACCAACACGCAGGAGCATTAAGACACTGTAGCACAATAATGCTGTTTTCTGATTATAGAGACAGCTGCAGTGTCAATGAGGAGTTATTAGCTGTATAGAGTGAAAAAAATTTCTGTCCCTTACATGGAGCATTAAGGCACCGGGCACAATTCTCCTGTTTTCTGATTATAGAGACAGCTGCAGTGTCAATGAGCAGGCAGCTAACTGTATAGAGTGAAATTGTTGACGGCCCCTAATTCTGAGTGAGAGGCTGGAATGCAAGCTCCGTGAATACAGCCTTCCAGGGGCTGAACAGAATGTAAATTATTAGAGCCCTCAGCATATGAAATGCAAGGAGGAGGGATCTGTCTTTCCAACCAGCACTGGAGAAGTTTGTTTACAGAAACAGAAGATAAGGAATACTGTGAGAACAAGACAGCTTTGCTAATGACATCCAATTGCAAAGTTGCTTGCTTTCACTGCCCCCTTATTCTGAAGGCCATTTAATGAAATGGTAAAACCCCTTTAAGCTTCTCGTTAGAGATCAGCAAGTTGTGCAAAAAGTATTGAAACATCGAACAGTTGGACATGTGCGTTCTAAAGTTAAGAGATGCTCTCATTTAGTTCATTTAAAAAAATAATAATTTATGTTCATCCTGAAGTTTAAACATAAAGTCAAATATCCCTAACTTTCTGCGAGTCGTGTATATGCATATATAGTGGAGATCAGTCCCAAAGGCAGTCTTTACAGATTAAACCAGCAGCAACCATATGACACCATCTCTGGCCATAGCCCATACAATTAAGATTTGTGTTTAGAACCAAAATGTCACGAGCAACAACTCAGAATCACAATCTCCCTTCAAGCTCATGTATTCTACCATTATGCTTGAGTGTCACATGTTGAACACAAAAAAAAACAAACACGACAAAAGGCTTGCTTCAGCCGGCACCCAGGTATTCAAACAGTCATTAGCAGAGCCAGAGTATATACAGAGCATGGCACAGTTCCTGTTGCCCACACAGGGCTCTTTCCCATCCCACCACCTGAAGGGCATAGCGCTGCTCCTGGTCAGTCTCCTGTTTGCCTCAGGACACCTAAACAAAGCTTCTACTTCACAACAAGTTGCAGTGAGACTGGACACCACATCTCTAGCTCAACTGACTTACCAGGCTTACACATAGTTGCAGACTTTTGAAATTGAAAAAGCAGGAGATTGTAGTGGGCGGAGTGCGTAGCGCGGCAAAAATTTGCATGGCCACTCCCATCTTTTCGGTGTGCCACGCCCCTTCAAAAAGCCACACCCACTCCACCTAACTGCATAACGGCTTTGGAAGCCAGGTAGATGCCCCTATAGCCAGGTAGTAGCCCCCCATAACCAGGTAGTGCCCCTTACAGACAGGTAGATGCCCCCTTGTAGCCAAGTAGATGCCCCCTTGTAGCCAAGTAGATGCCCCCTCTGTAGCCAGGTAGATGCCCCCCTTTGTTAGCCAGGTAGCCCCCCATTGTAGCCAGGTAGTGCCCCCTCTGCCAGGTAGTGCCCCCTCTGTTGCCAGGTAGTTGCCCCCTCTGTTGCCAGGTAGATTTCCCCCCTGTTGCCAGTAGCCCTGTTAGATGTCCCCCCTTGTTAGCCAGGTAGTGCCCCCTTTTGGGGAGGCCGTAGCTAGTTTCCCCCTCTGTTGCCAGGTAGTGCCCCCATTGTTAGCCAGGTAGTGCCCCCATTGTTGCCAGGTAGTTTCCCCTTGTTGCCAGGTAGTGCCCCCTTTGTTGCCAGGTAGTGCCCCCATTGTTTGCCAGGTAGTGCCCCCATTGTGAGCCAGGTGATGCCCTCATTGTTTGCCAGGTAGATGCCCCCATTGTTTGCCAGGTAGTGCCCCCCTCTGTTGCCAGGTGATGCCCCCATTGTTTGCCAGGTAGTGCCCCTCTGTTGCCAGGTAGTGCCCCCCCTTTGTTGCCAGGTAGTGCCCCCATTGTTTGCCAGGTGATGCCCCCATTGTTTGCCAGGTAGTGCCCCCTTTGTTGCCAGGTAGTGCCCCCTCTGTTGCCAGGTAGTGCCCCATTGTTTTGCCAGGTAGTGCCCCCTCTGTTGCCAGGTGATGCCCCCATTGTTTGCCAGGTATTTTGCAGGTAGTGCCCCCATGGTTTGCCAGGTAGTGCCCCCTTTGTTGCCAGGTAGTGCCCCCCCTAAAGCCCCTCTAAAAATAAAATAATAAAAGCCACTCACCTGACCAGGCTCTGCAGCGCGGCCGCTCCGGACGATCTCCTCAGGGGAAGTGAGAGCAGCCGCGCGTCACTTCCCCCCTGCGCCGCTGACCTGTATGTATGGCGCACACCGGCGCTGTACATACAGGGGGAGAAGGGAGGAGGGAGCGTCCCTCCTGCCTCCTCCCTGCACAGCGAGACTCCGGGTGGGTTTAAGCGGGCGAGAAGTCCCTGTTAAACCCGAATGCCTGCCAACTCGGCACAATTTCCCCAACTCTGATGCTCCATAGCGATTTTTATGGAAAAGTGGACCACTGAAAAAAATAAATCTCAAGCAATTTGGCACGTATTGTCTTAACTTAACAAACAGTCCACCACTCCGCTTCCCGGGGCCATAATGCCTAGCAGCCACTGGTTGCTGGAAATTGATGGATTACTTAAGGGGGTGAAATTATTTATTGAGCACCCGTGATGCTGGCAAATGCTGTTAGGGCGCTCATAGAATTTTATTGTTTTTATGCCACGGCCCAGAAGATGCCTTTCCAAACAGTAATCCCCCAGCGTAGATACCATAAAATTTAATGTTACATCATTAACTCTTGTCTCCGTATCCGGATTGACCCCCGCCTGAGGCTCCCTACATGAAATTTCAGGTTTTTGTTAAAGCCCGCAGACGGGACAATAACTACGTTTGGAAACCCTTAGAAGCATTTATGTACTGCACATCTAAAACTTGTAAGGACGGTGCTGCACCCTTTAATACCATTTTTTTGCTCTAACAATTGGAAAACACGAGAGTCTGCCAAAATTTTTTCATGTAATGATAGATACATAAATGTCTTCCCCTTTAGGATTTCCAGTATGTGTATTTTTCCTCTGTAATGCAAAACTGTCCGCTTCCGGCGCGGGTCTAGTTGTGTTATTGTTATCATTTCCGCAGTTCCCCTCAGTTGCACCCAGGTTTGCATACGTTATTTCAGAAATGTTTTGTGTGCAGAAACAATACGTTATACTGGTGACTTGATTTTAACCTTATGGGAAGGGAAGGGGGCTTCCATTTTGGGTTTCTGTCCCCGCCCACTCTCAAGGCTGTATAAGAAAGGGGAGCTTGCAGGTTGGGTGTTTTTTTTTTTTATTTTTTCTCTCTGAAAAATGGAGGTCGGTTGACCGCGAGAGGGGGATTGTGATTGAGAGGTAAAGATAGCAAGGACTGCCCCATTTTGAGATCCGTTGAAAGTCGTGGGCGCTTAAACATCTTTTGATCAAAAAAATGTGAACCAAGTCTCAAGTTTTTTTTATGTAAAAACCAAATGTCACAAGCAACAACTCAGAGTCACAATTTCCCTTCAAGCTCATGTATTGTATTCTACCATTATGCTTGATTTATTATGAAAAATGTGGACTTTTCACTATGAAAAATAAAATAAAATTTCTCCTAAATGCAATTTTGAGCGCCGCACACTTTCTTTATAAACTTTAAACAAACAGTCTCACCACTCTCGCTTCCTTGCTAGGCCTCCATATTTTTTATGCTCTGTTCTGATATAAAAAAAAAACAGCCGCTGTTTTTATGCTGGTCTGCTGGATGGGGATGATTGAGTGTGCTTGATGTGGTTAAAGGTGTGCTGTGATTCATTGTCATGTGCTTGAGCAGGGCCCAGTGAACTGCTTTGGCTAATATGCTGTTAGGACAGCACCTCTTTGAATTCTATGGTTTTTATGCATCAGGACAACGAAAAACAGAGGTTCTAAAAAAGGTACATACACCTAGATAAAAAAAAAAAACACATGAAAAATTTACATTGTGTTATTATTCATTTAACCTCTTATCTTACCTGTAAGTCATGGCAGGGAATCTAGAGGGGCCCACGCACTGAGTCTGCTCCATACATGATGGGTGCAGGCTGTTTGTTACAGCGGGGGATGCGAGGGATCAGAGATAACTTATCTGGGGCCCTTTAACACTTAGATGGCCCTGTCAGTGTGATGTAGCATCAAGTGTAAGGGACAGGGGGCTGTACCCTTTGCTCCTGTTTTCCCCTATCTTCCCTTTGTCCCGTAGCAAAATTGGAATGTTTTTAAGTCCCCCACCGAATTAAAAACGACCTTAAAATAAAAAACTAAAAATGTTTTCAAAAAATGTAAAAAAATAAATCAAATTAAGTCTTTTCCCATTTTTCATATTAAAAAGATCCAAAAATGTAATGTAATAGTATTGTTGTCTCTGTAAATGACAACTCTGTCATGTTATCTCACCCAATGAACGCAGTAAAAAAAAAAAAACTACTACCAGAATTGTGTTTTTTTGGTTATCCCACTTTCCCGACATTTTTTTTTTTTTAAAGTTGTACATGCTCCAAATGGGTACTAATTAAAACTACACATTAGTGATCAGTTGGGGGTCTCAGCACACAGATTTCTACTGATCACAACCTCTCACTATGACATGACAGAACTTTGTAAAAAGTTTTAATTTTTAATTTAATTTTTAATTTAATTTTTCTAACTAAACATATCAATTTGGTGGAAGGCTTTTATGTACCCATCTCTTGGACCACACTAATGGTTATTTTTTTTCACTTTGTTTTAGGATATTCTCAGGAAGGATTTTGAAATATTATGGAAGAGACCTGGTCCAAACATGGGCAGCCCTAAAGAGCCTCAGAGACTGCAACTGACCAGACCAGATGGTGCCAGTGAGAACATTTCCCTGCGTTCTCCTATCTCCTCAAGAATATGGCAAGCTGAAGATCCAACAAGTAATTCAGGGTTTGATGGAGAGGATCTTTGTATGAGGAACTTTTGTGTCAGTGTACATGGAGACCATGAACTTATGGAAGGAAGTTTCAGCTTTGACACAGATAGAGATGATATCTTAGAAGTGCATAGGGACTTTTCTGTGGATGCGGATGGTGCTTATTCTTTTCATGAAGTGAGGGAAGAGCAAAGTGTATCAAAGCAAGGAGACTTGAACTTTAGGTCTGATGCCCCACAAACAGAGACACTCTCTAAACAATCACATGAAGAGAGCACACATTCTGCCTCTTTGTCAGATGGAAAAGGAACAGACTTAAGTAACTCAGAAAACCTGGCTGACAAGGGGCAAATAACAAATGCCCCCCAGTGTACCTGATGAGAACCTGTCTTTAAGAATGAACACTAACACGGTTTCTAAAGTTTCTAACATGCAAGGACAAACATCGGAATTGGAGAAAGAAAATGTTAATGGAAAATCAGAATCAATACAGGTTGCCAGCAGTCTTAATAATCAAGCAAATAAAAAAATTGTGGCTGAAGCAATGGCAGAATATGAGGAGGTTGCAAATGGAGAAACAAAAACAAAAACGTATGCATCTAACTTGTTGCCTTCAAGCAGTGACATGGAAGAGAAACAGTATAGATCTATTGCAATAAGCCCTATTGTTCCACCAGATGGAAGTTCATCTTTTACTTTTCAGACTGGTATTACACTGTTTGCTAAAAATTGTTCTGGAATAGACAGTGCTGGTAGGAATGATGATGTACCAAAAACCTATTTATGCGGGGCTACTCCTTCTGAAGGTGAAGCAGAATCTAAATATAGGTCTGTGGCAGTCAGTCCTATTATTCCCCCTGGTGAATCTTCGTTATTCCCATTTCAAAAGGATCAGCCCCAAGAAAATATAAAAGGTTGTTGTTTAAATACAACTTCATACACTATACGACAAGAGAAACTGAATGATGGGCCGGAAACTAAAGTAGAGTATAAATCTGTAGCAGTAAGTCCAATTATTCCACCGGAAGGGTCTTCTTCATTTACATTTCATGCACTGAGAACTGCTTCTGGCGATGCAACACGAAAACAGGAAGGCAAGAGTAAAGAATTACTCCCAAAAACATATTCTTATGAATTGACACCACCTAATCATGATGCAAGCACCCAGGCAGACAACCGAGTAGAATGTGTGTCAGTTGCAGTGAGTCCAATCGTCCCACCAGATGGGTCATCTTCATTCATTTTCCAGTCAGATTTACTGAATAGCATTAGTGGAGAGAAAGTGCCAGATAATGACAGCACACAAGGTAGCACAAGGGTGCAGTATGTATCTGTTGCTATTAGTCCTATTGTGCTTCCAGGTGGATCATCATCTTTTACATTTTTAGCAGAAGATAATGCTACAGAGCCAAACAAAAAAATCAATATTAAAACAGCAGATAACCTTCCCAAAACGTACTCGTTTGAGCTCACGCCTCCTGATGATGAACCTGGTCCTAGTACCAGAGTAGAATATAGGTCTGTGGCAGTTAGCCCCATAATACCCCCTGTTGAAGTTTCTTTCTCTTTCCAAACTGATAGAAAGAAGGAATCAAGCTCTGTAGATGCACACCCTAAAATGTGTTCAATTGAACTAACACCTTCTAATCAGGATGTTGGGACACAAGCAGATAACAAAGTGGACTGTGTGTCGGTGGCTGTGAGCCCCAGTGTGATTCCACAGGGGTCTACATCTTTTTCCTTCCAAGGGGAACAAACTGCCTTGGACCAAGACCAGACACAAAAGTTGGATTCCTGTATCGTAAGTTCCCTTCCAAAAATGGCACCAGAATCAACAACCCTTTATCATGATGTTGGAATTCAAGTTGATACTACAGTACAGTGCACTTCAATAGCTGTCAGTCCTATGGTTCCATTGCAAGGATCATGTTCTTTTGTGTTCCAAGAGAATGCCACTCCAGCTTCCACATCACATGTGCAAGAAAAGCCTGAGATGAAGGATGCAGAGATGCAGGTGTCATTTTCAGTTGAAACAAGATCTATTGCGACTGACCCCATGACGCCTAAAGGCAAATCACCACAGGCTTCCTATCCTGAAGTCAAAGTAAAAGAAGCCAAAGCAGATCCCCCAGAACCTGTGCGAGAGGTCAGCTGGGATGAAAAAGGCATGACTTGGGAAGTCTATGGAGCTTCAATGGAAGTTGAAGTTTTGGGGATGGCCATACAGAAGCACCTGGAAAAACAGATTGAGGAGCATGGGAGACAGAAGGTGATGACTCCTCAAAACACGGCTAGAGGTAGTTCTATTCGAGGAGCTGTGGTTAAAAATGAGAGCAAAAAAAGACAACCTGGTGCTTTCCGCACCTTTTTTCAATGACGACCTCGTTGCTGCTCTCGTGCTGGACAAACTGCAGAGTGAACCTAGAAGAAATAAGCCATTTAAATCCTTAAACAAAAGATACAAGAAGTGATTTATTTCGGAATTGAAACACAAATGTTGCTTGAAGATGAGTAAAGACGGAAACTACTAAAAGTGGGTAAAATATGGATTCTCCACAGGGAAATTGTTGATTTAAGAGCTCGACAGCTGAATTTAAGATGCTCTTAGATTTTTTTTCATGAAAAGGTAAAAGCGCACTCTTATTCAAAAGTCAAAATTTCTTCTTGATGATAGGACAGGTCAAGGGCGCTGTAACGGGTTTTACAATGTAACACTGCATCATTCTGCATTAAAATCTTTAAGTGCATTCCTGTCCTAACAGCAGAACATTTAGCAGGCAATGAGCTTCAGTAGGAGGTCACAGAGGTGACAGTGTGCTACACATGGTGCCAGAGTTCAGTAGAGGGTTAGGGTGATAATTGCTACAATACCTGGCTGTATAACTGCATTCAGAGTGATTTGTTTCTTCACTTTTAGTAGGTTCACTGACAGCATCAGGTCAGAAATATTGTTATGAAGTGTTAAAGACAGAGCTATATATTGCCCACATTGTCTGTATACAAAGAGATATTTAATAGTTTAATATGAATTGATATAGTCTCTGGCATTTATAAACTGTGTGCTTATAATATTATTCCAATCTCCTAACTTCCAGGTTAGGAAATGGGAAAGAGCCAGCAACAGAAAATGGCGAGGTGACTGCGCAAGCGTGACTCTCTTTGGAACTCTTATAGAAGAGAATGGTGAGAAACGTGCATGCGCAGTCAACCTTCGCTTTTCTAAAGTCAGCTTGTTCCCATCACTTTACCCCAAAGTTGGGAGATGAGAACAGCCCTTTACGTTATGAACACTGGACTTACTGGAGGAATTAATTAAGAATGATGTTTCAGGAGCTGGTCTTAAAATATTTGGAGTGCATGCATCAAATGTATTAACAGGCCTCTCTCTTAAAACATTAAGGACGTCTTTTAGCTATCTGTGAGCCTGAAACTGAATTGGTTAATTCCCCTCATTGTGTCTTATTTAAATCAAACACAGACTGAATGGTATGTTGTATTTTAATAGCAATTGACTTCCTGAACGCTGTTTATCACAACCTACCATATAAGTAAATGATCTAACTCTATGTATCACGTCAGTTTTTCTTCTGCATGTAGTATAAATGCCAGATATAATGTAATAACTGTTACATGGGTGCTCGCTTCAGATATGTTCCTCGGTTTTAAAATATGCCATTTACAACATTCGCTAATATTTTCTGCTCTCGTTTTTTCTTGTTGCCATGGAAATCAGCTTCTGCAAATAACAGTAGCCACGTAGATTGTGGAAGGAACTTGTGTTCAGAACAAACATGTCTGCTTCCGTGCAGATGCTTTGAAAATCACTTTAGAGATATTTCTAAAAGACACATCTGTAACAATGCAACTATTGATATTCAGGTATCTACAGGTTTTTAGGCTTTTCTGTCCAATTTTAAATTCCTACTGTCGTATTCTCACTTCACTCTTGAGACTAGATGATATGACAGTTTAAAGAATACCTATCACCTCCAGGGAAACCTCATGAAATAACAGGAGACTAAAATACAAACACTTCCTTAAATATGCTTCATTAGGGAAATCAAAGCTTTTCACCTGTAGTTCTGTTTTAAAAAAGGTGCTGACCCTTTAAGACAGCTCTGAAGTCGTCCCAAGTTGGCACCTGACAGCTTGATGGATGATAATGTTGAAAGTTGTATGGAATCTCCTGCCTCTGAGCTGGAAGAGTCCACTGTGCAGGGGGGAGCCTTAGTCTACATCATGTGCACACTGATTTTCTCTGGGCTGCTATGTCTGTGATGGATATAACACTAGCAGCAGTGTAATGTAGATGCCTATATACCCTGGCACACTAAGTCCTCTGTGAGCTGTGCCTGTTGTACTGTATGTAGTGAGAGACTCAGATTATCCTGTACAAGCAGCTTAGTCCTCAGCTCCCCCTGCTCACGTGGTATAGCTGTACAGAAATAATCCCTGCTACATACAGAGCTCTGCGAAGAAAGTAAAAGCAAAATCTATTCCTCTGTAATAATGACATGAGCCCTCTGCATTGCTAATGACAAAAAAAAGTCTTATAATTTCATCTACTACTATATTTGGTGTGTTTGTGTGGAGGTGATATGTGCTCTTTAAAGGCTACAGCCTATAAAGATGGGCCATACATGTCTTGTAACATGATTGTAGTCATTTTCCTCTGTCAAACATCCTTTACTAATCCTGTCTGTATCTGTCAATCACATGACATCACTTCTGATCTCAGTGACCACAGTCTTGACTTTTTACAGATATTACTGTCTAGGTTTCTGGGGTAGAATAGGACAAGAAGTCTCTATCCATGAAAGCAGAGCCAGTTATTAGAATGGCTCCCGACCCTAGACATATTGGAACGCATCCAGGCACAACTGAATTAAAAGATGAGACTGGGGTATTAGACTTTAAAATAACTTCCATGGCAAACTAAAGCATGGTCAATTATTTTAGTAGTTTAGTTAAATGCTGTTGGAAGGGGACCTATTAAATTGGAAATTCATACCATATTTCCAATAAAGTAACTTTTTTTCTTTACTGAGCAGTTAAAATGTAAGGGCAACATGTATGAACGGGGCTACACCAGAAGTCTGGCGTCTTTTCAGCCCGAAAACTAGCCCTGTTTGCTCTATTCGTAACCAGGCAAACTCCAATATCAGGAGTACTTTGTAATGCGCCTGAGATCGGGGGTGTGCTGGAGGCGTCACACTACAACTGTACAAAGCTACACATTTATAGCTTTAGTATGGCAAATCCAGGCGCAGAAGTGAGCCAGAAGTGTCGCTTTGTAGCTAGAAAGCGCTAAATCTATGACCCGCAGTAGACTGGGTTCATAGACTCAGGTGCACTCTATGCTACAAATGTGTGCAAAAAAAAAATGGTGCCTGGGCGCCAAAAATCATACATGTTACCCTAAGTAGGGCTATGTCCACGCAGTGCAGTCTTTATATGCATTTTAGGCATTTCTCTATTCTAAATGCAATTATAGTTTTGGCTAAACAAAAATGCAGTAGACATCTGTGTGCTGTAGTGTTCACTAAACTGTTGTTTTAAACCAGCCCCCTGGTTCATTTTGGTAGTGAGATGCTTCACTGTAACATGTCGTCCTCTCTTACGCACCTTTAGGCTATGTTCACACGGCTTAAAACTGGACGTGTTTCAGTCCGTAATTACGCGCCGGAGTGCACAAATTACGGCTGGAATCCGTCCCAGTCATTACGGTAATCCACACGTCTCCTCTCCCTGCTCGGCGAATACGCCGTGGGGGGAGATAAGTGACACGTGAATTACCAGCGATGTATATGCCCCGCTGGTAATACAAGTCTATGGGCCGGCGAGATGCCGCCCCCTCGCCCCGCCCCCGGCCACACGGTGTATTTGCAGGGCGTAATTACGCCCCGCAAATACACCGTGTGAATCTAGCCTTCGGGTATGTTCACATGACATTTTTGATCTATTTTTTGATCCGTTTTTCACTAAAAGAAAAACACGTTGAAAACTGCATCCAAACTGCATCCCAAAATCGTATCCAAAAATGCAGCAGCTGATGCTTTTTTGGATGCGTTTTTGATGCGTTTTTCGGATCCTTTTTTCAATATATATACACAGGTTGTAGTTTATAAAGGTAGAATCTTGTAATATTCTTTACCCTTACATATGTATGTATGTAGGGGTATGTAATTTACTAAATCGGCCGCTAAAGGTCTCATTTGATCTAGAAGAACTGTTTGAACTTTAGTAACATAATGACCTACATTAGGAAGCCCACTAAGGGGCACTCACAACATTTTACATGTGTTTCCTAGGAAGCCCAATAGAGGGCGCTATAGCTGCAAGCATTTTACATGTTTCCTAGGATGCCTAATAGAGGGCGCTATAACTGCAATCATTTTACATGTGTTTCCTAGGCTGCCTAATAGAGGGCACTATAACTGCAAGCATTTTACATGTGTTTTTCTAGGATGCCTAATAGATGGCGCTATAACTGCAAGCATTTTACTTGTGCTTAATCTTATAAATCACTTTTTATATAGAATGATATAAAAGCTGTTTTTTAGTGTAGAATGGGTGTTTATAGAAATTATAGAAGTTTTTACTAATAAATTTATTAATGTTTTAGATAAATAGTTTATTATATAATGTTGAGTGGTTTTAGTATTATAATAATAATAATAATAATAATAATAATACTGCTTTTATATAATTCAATACATATAAAAAGGCATTTATAAGATTAAACACATGTAAAATTCTGGAAGCGCCCTCTATTGGGCTTCATCTGAAACACATGTAAAATGCTGTTAGCTCCCTCTATTGGGTCATTAGGTTACTAAAGTTCAAACAGTTCTTCTAGATCAAATGAGACGTCTAGCGTCCGATTTAGTGTATTACACTTCAAATTTGAAATCAATGCGTTTTTCGGATGCGCTTTTCGTATCAAAAGTGCATCCAAAACGTACCCAAAAGAATGTTGCACTTTTGGATCCGTTTTACGGGCTCCAAAAGCGCACCCCATTGTTTCCTGTGGGAATTTCACTTGCGTAAAACGCAAGTAGAATTGACAGGTCAATTCTTAAAACGGATCCAAAAAACGCATTGAAAAGACGCAAGTAAACACGCAGCAGTGATCACTCGTCTGAACGGAGATGCGTGTTTTACATTGAAACCAATGTTAATCACACTGCACATTCTTAGATATGTTTTTTGGATCCGTTTTGGGTCCAAAAAACGGATCTGAAAAACGTCGTGTGAACATACCCTTATAGCTAATGTTTTCCTCTCACATTAATGGCAGGTGGTGCTCCACAGTTTCCACATCACTTATTCATAATGGTGTCATTTGTCTACTCACTGTACACTTTCACCACAGCAGCAAGCAAACAGTGCAGTGTCTGAAACACTGTCAACCTTGACCCGAAAGCCAATTATCGTCTATTTTAGTGATTACCGATAAATTGCCCTTGTTACCCATTATAGCAACTGTTGGATTTATGTGCAGACAACCACTCACACAACTTGTATACTCCACGTCACGTGACTTCCTTCAAGAGCTACGCGCTGATGATGTCAAAGTAAGAAAATGGTCATAATAATGTGACTCAACTGTGTATATGTATAACAGTGTTGCTTTACCCATGGTCCCACTCTAATTCATTGATTTAGTTCAATCACCAGAGAAGTGTATTTTAAGTTAAACACTAGAGTTAGACTTAAAAACTCTTTGTGAAATGTGAACGTGGTGCACATGGGTATTATTTTAGGAGGTGAAGAGGTTACTTAAACCCTTAGTGGGGCCCAATGATCTCTCTTCATAAGAATACATCAATATTGTAAAGATTTGTTGGGTCTTGTTACAGATTTTGGACCGAGGACTCAGAACTTCAGATAACTCTTCTTTTCTACCATCTCTTTTGAAACTCTTTGGTAAGAATATACATAGCTGGTTATAGATGGAACAGAATTTCACAGTGTTACATTAATATATTGGTTTAATTTGATCATTATAAAATTACAAGGAAGGTTCAATATCTGAAAAGGTTTGAAAACCTCCTGTTTATGAAAGATAGAGTATTGGAATACTGCAAATACCACCAACAGTAAAGTACATGGAGTCGTAGTTCTGATGCACCTCTGATTTTATCCATCATTGTTTGGGATAAAATAAAATGACATTCAAGTACAAGGTCGGCTGCCATATCGATAGCACTGCATAAGTATCAATGTAAATAGTGTAAAAAAGATTTTTACTAAACATTGTCATTTTGCAATCCTATTGACTGCAATATTGAGATTCTGGGCTATTCAAAATGAAGAGGAATCTAGGAAATAAAACTGTGAAAATGAAAACTTTACCTTTTGCAGAATTTGTGTTTGTACTGAGGCTATGCTGACATGGCTGGCCTTTTTTGTTGTATCTCAGGAACTGAGTAGATTCATTAGATGCATTACTGGATAAAGAAGCTAGTATACTTGTTACTGATCAAAACAGAGTTATGGAAACTATGCTGTAAATATAGGTCAAATAAACACACTCTACTACAGTGCTGCTAAGCACAATCAGTTTACCCGAAAATCCAGATCTTTTCATTATATTATATTATATGAGCTCTTATGTCTCTGTGTGGGTTTCTTCTATGTTTTTCTTACTAAACCCAGTTAATGCCTGACACACATTCTGGCCGTAAAGAGGTTGTAGTGCTGAGGATCAAACGATGAACCCTCCAGGCAGACCCGGATTTTTTATATTTAGATGTGATTTGTATCTTCTGTATGAGTTCTGCAGCCTCTTCTGATATATGATAACAGTTGGTACCTATTGTTCCATCATTGGTGAAAGTGGCAGGTACAGTACAAGGTGTATTGATTCTATAGCAGACATGTTAATCTCTATGTATATAAGAGTCTTACAAGTAAGGCGTTTGAGGTAAACTATTCATTAGACATACTATTACCTCAACCCTTGAACAAACAAGAAATTTCCTCTTGTACATAGCTGTGTCATTCACAAGTTCAGTATTGGTCTTTGCTCCTGCATAGCCTGCAAGCTTTACAAGTATGCCATACTGCCCAGAAGCTTGCATTTTTGTGTTGCATTAAAGCATTATTCCATTTTCACACAAGTGATGATCATGTCTTATATAGTTTAATGTAAATACTATCAGAGACAGACAATCAGGGTGGGGGGTCACCTGTTTGAGACACATAAAAGTGGTCAAACTCTAATGTGCCTCATTATTTTAACTGATCAGGTAACTTTTTTGCAAAACATCACAGGTTTAACTCCTAAGAAGTTGTAAAGTGCCCTTACAATACAAGAGAAGGAACCATCAACGCCTTGGGTCACAGTGATGAAGTTTTGCACTCATGTTAAATGTATGTTTATTGCTACTTGGAATCTAAGGAAAATTAAAATTTATGAAAATGAATAATTAGTTCCATCTGAAAACAAGGATTGATTTACTAAATAAATGTTGTATAATGAGAATGTCCCCTTCTTTTTGCTTCGGGTGGCATAAGCAAAGCACAACTTTTTTCCATGAACAGTATTGTATGAAGGCTATAATTTGGTGTGGCCTCACTGTCTACTCCATATTGTAACATCAACTTGGTAATGTTGGTTTATTTCTTTACAATCTGCCTTAGCCCCAGTGACAGATTGGTATCAGCCGAGCAGCTGTCTCTCTCTCTCTCTCTCTGATGTTCTTGTAGTTTCAGCAGTTGTTACACTTTTCTTCTTCTTCGCTGTTCTAGTTCTGACGTGGAGTTCTATCATGTGCCATAGACTTTTTATTTAAATGTGGTATGGTGAAATTCTGTACTCTTGTCTTTTTTCCTTTACTATTCATTTTTTTCTGGGTAAAAGTTGTAGAACTGATGTTGGTTAATAAAATCTGGAAAAAAGTTTGATTCATGCTCTCTTTATCTTGTGTGTACTTTCTTTTATTTTATAAGACAAATAGTTTCCAATGGGTCTGCAGCAGGATTCCCAAGCCTTGCATTATGTACCAGCAAATGGATATAGCTTATCTATATTTGAGTTGTGCTAATCTGTCCCTGTTCTGTTGGGAACAAACTTTTTACTTTGCTTCTTTTTTTTTTTTAAACTTATGTTTATTCGGTTTCTCATGGACTTCACAATACATTAATTACAAAATGCGTACATTGTTCACGATGAAAAGTAAAGACAGTATGGTGTCTGCGGCAAGAGCGTCGCGTATTCCCGCGGGTTTCAAGCCGACCAAGGCCAGGATAAATGTTCGTTCTCCCTAAAGAGAACGAATGTCTCTTTGAAGTCCAGACGAGAAACCAATTTTCTATTTTCAAACGCTTAAAGTATATAAACACAACTACGAAGAATATAGACATAACAAAAATCTAAGGACAATATCCACACAGAACCAACATGAAACAACGATGGAAGAGAGGAAAGAAAGAGACGAGAAAAGAAAAAAAAAAGGGGGGGCGGAGGAAAGTAGAAGTGATGTAAGGAGGTTCATCACCTCAATGGGGCACTAAGCCCGGTTAAGGCAGTGTAGTGCAGTGTAAGGCAGTGTAAGGTTTACTTTGCTTCTAACCATAATCCTAACCCTTAATTGGAGTTTTTAAGCCTTTCTTGAGTTAACATAATGTCCCACAGCACTTCTGGGTCCATAGACGACATCAATCCAATATTGCTTACAGTTTTTGCAGATGATACTAAACTGTGTAAAGTAATCAACACAACAGTAAATAATGTGATATTACAAAGGGATCTGGATAAGTTGGAGGCCTGGACAGAAAAGTGACAGATGAGGTTTAACATGGATAAATGCAAGGTTATGCCCATGGAAAGAAAAAATCCATTCTACGATTACTTGTTAAATGGAAAAACTCAAGGTAAAAGTGACATAGAGAAGGACTAACAAATCTTAGTGGACACTTAACTTAAGTATAGCAGCCAGTGTCAGGTAGCAGCTGCCAAGGACATAGATGTACACAATGAGAACATCATTCTCCCTTTATACAAGTCACTGGTTAGACCACACATTGAATATTGTGTACAGTTTTGGGCACCAGTGCACAGGAAAGATATTGTAGGTCCAAGGCGAGCAAATAGGAAAAATAAAAGGACTGGGAGGACTGCAATACCCAGAAAGATTAGCAAGATTAGGGTTATTTAGTTTAGAGAAATGACGGCTTTGGTGTGACCTAAGAAATATGTATAAATAAACATAGAAAGGGATTATTTTCTGTAAGAGCAGTGAAACTGTGGAACTCTCTGTCAGAGGATCTTGTCATGGTGAATTTACTAACAGAATTCGAAAAGGGTCTGGATGCATTTCTAGAGTGTAATAATATAACAAGTCATTATGACTACTATTCTGGAGAAGGACCTGAGAAGAAACAAGGATAGGTGAGTGCACATCAGCAGGTACGCAGGCAAGAACAGGGACACTGACTGCAGCAGCACCCACAGAGGGAGCTGCAGTGGCATCAGCAGCAGAGACATGGGCACGTCCGTGGCCCGAAACAGGTACCGCAGCGTGAACCTGAACACTTATGGAGAACTGTATTGCTTTAAAAATGAAATAAAAAATGTGGATGGTCATGTGGAAGTAGTGTGGAGATTATAATGAAGAACGAGTGAACCAAAGTCGGATGGTCATGAGAAGGATGCTGAGCACCAGAACTCATGCTGCCTTCGTTAGCTAGCTAATAGCTCTGATCCTACTGCACACGCAAATGAGTGGTTTTAATTGTAGCTGAGCATCAGAATTGACAGTTGTCAGGGCCAATATATTACATTCCTGAACACCAGCCACTTCATTGTGACGTATGCATCCCGGCCACCGCTCACAGCACCTGGCAGGGATTTATAGCAATGTTGAGGCATTCTTGGGACCAGAAAAAAACACTAGACAAAAGGAAAATAATTTTTAAACAAATTACATTACAAAAGTACTTAAATACATGTCGCTGAACGATTTCTCACTAATCATTGATGTGGAAATAACACTTATGTTTGCCTCTGAAGCCACCTCCATTCCAGTAAATGCAGCTGATTTGGCCACATGATTCTGCAGCCTATTGCTGGCCTCAGCAGTCATTTGACATGCATTGAATTAAACCATGCTGAGGCCAATGACTGGCTGCAGTATCAGTTGACCGATGAACATAACATTTTTGGTGGGGAACACTAAAGTAGTGACGGTGCTGGAACGGAGGGGGCTTCAAAGGTGAGCAAAGGTCTTTTTAAATGTTACCCCTCCCAACCTGTTTTTAGTAATCATGGACAGCACCTTTTGATTTACAGAAAATCCCAGGCAGAAAACGCTGGACAAAGCAACACTGTTATGTGGGTATGGTTAAGAAAGCTGTAACATTGATTTTCAGTGATGGGTTGCCCTGTGCATTCCGAAACTCTGTATTTTAGTAATTCGATAGAATTTTAAAATCACAGTTGATGTCCTCTTCTGACATGTCTCAGTTTCATGCCAGATCAGATTATGATACACTTACCCTTTAAATAAAAAAAAAAATGCAATTGAAACTCATTGTATTGGTAAAAATCCATATATAGTATAGCAAGAAATCAGACAAAGCTGAGTGTATATTTTGTGAGACTTTGAAACAGGAGTCAATTAAAATATATGTGAAATCAACATGAAAAGGGTACAAAAATTTGAATGATTAAGTTTCCTTTTAAATGGTTATGGCAAATGTAACTATGGCAAATAGTTACTAGGGCTGTTAGTTTGGATCTATATACAGAATTTTTCATTTTTTTTTCAAAATTCTGTGGCCATTTTCTGGGTATGACTTTGTTTCTGATATTTTTCTCCGAGGCTTCACAATAAGATTTTGTTTATGTAAGTCAAATGTCGTGAAGTGGTTAATGTTATATAATTGACAACTGTCAAAGAATTGATTTAGGCCAGACTTGAAATTAATTTGTGGCAAAACCCCTTAAGTCTTTTCCCTGAGGCCAAGGACCACAACCATAAAAGGTTTAAGATGAGGGATGTAACTTTTTACAATTTATATAGTAGCTTTATGAGCTATGTTTTTTCTATGTTATAGTGTATAATTTCCAAACTACTACATGTGGGTTGTTATTTACATTAACCAAGAAACACTTTATATTGTTCACAACTTGATCCTCTTCCAAGAAAAGCCACTATTTTTATAGTATCCATTCCTATAATAATTTACATTGTATTGGGAAAAAAAACAGTATTGGCAAAAAGGTAAAAGTAATTTTTATAAGCAACAAATATTACAATGATTTGCGATTTGTAACCCATTTATATGCAAGTGTTTCTTTATAAATAATACAAATAAGGGGAAAAAAGAACAAGTTTAATTAGTGTCAGATGGGGAAAGAGATTGTTCTATAGTCGTTGTAAGGCAAAAACTGAGGCTGGACAACCTTAGTTCTTTTCCAGAATTAACGTCTTTGGTGGACATGTATGAAAACTGTCTTGGTCTAAGACTTTCTTTGTTGCCTACAGCAACCAATCAGAGTACCCCTCTCATTTTTTCAGAGCACTATATGAAATTAATGGGCTATGGGCAACACGGAAAGTCTTAGACCTAGACATTTTAATACATGTGGCCCTTTATTTCGATTTCTGGCCAAGAGATAGCAATTATGATAGGTCTATAGAACAATCGCTCTCCCATATGACATTATTACAACACCATAATATCATTTACATGCGTACATGTACTCGCAGTTCTCAGAAGTGGAGATAAATGAGATCATGTAGTGATTAGAAATATTGACATTTAATTTCCTGTTTTGTCAGTCTTAACATTGAGAAACATTAGGGTATGTCCAAATGTACTAGAAATGCCGCAGATTTTCAGCGTGTACATAAAAAATCCACAGCAAATTACAGTTCTGACCATGTGGATGAGAATCGACCGAATAAGATTTTTTTCCCACAGAAATTGAGCAGAATGTTCATTTCCGTGATTATAGCTAGAAATTTTCTAACTCATATAGAGATGTGAAATTTGCTGTAAAATCCACCATAAATCAGCATATGACACATGATTTGCAGAAAAATCGGTGGCTGTTTTTGTGGCAGATTTTTCCATCCCATATGGAGGTACTATAAGGGATTGTTCACACTGAGTTTTCACTCTGTGTTACAAGCGCTTTCGGGATCCGTCTTGGGGTCCGCACTGTCGGTCCCCAAGACGGATCTAACAAATCGCAGTGAGATTATCACTGCTGTCTATGCCGAACACGGAGTGGCGTTCACATGAGAGAACGCAGCTGCATGTTTCAATAGCGCAGCTGCGCTCCGTCTTGAAAGGAATTGCATGTCAATTCTTTTCAAGACGGAGTCGAGCTGCGCTATTGAAACACGCAGCTGCGTTCTCTCATGTGAACGCCACTCCGTGTTCATCATAGACAACAGTGATAATCTCACTGCTAATTGTTAAATCCGTCTTGGGGACCGACAGTGCGGACCCCAAGACGGATCCCTAAAGCGCTTGGAACACGGAGTGAAAAGTCAGTGTGAACAAGCCCTTATTGCTTGAAGTGGTACAACATTGATATTGTGTGTAGATATATAGCGTCCGATCATACTGATACATCACAAGTCAGTGGTGTCTAGAGCTTTGTTACTGTAGGACATTTTTTCTCTGTTATTAATTGCTGCTGCCAAAAGCTCTCCCCCATTTCCACTGTCTTTAGAGAAAGAACTTGAATCATCTTGGAAATCCTGCAGATACAAATGAAAATTTTAGAAGATCCCATATGCATAAAACATAATATTTTGAAGTATATTTTTGGTGACCAGTTTAAAAGGCAAAATAGTATTAACCATTAAAGGAATTGTCCCAGTATAAGTTCTTTTCTTTAGTCTTCTTATTCTTGATTAATAACATTAGTGTTAATATAATGTCTGTTAAAACATGTCCTACCCCCCTCCCTTTCTGTGGCCCCCTGACTATGGCATGTAAACATTGCAGCAGTGTTCAATTCTCTGCCAAGAGTGTGTCTCTACACCAGGCGTGGGGAACGGCTGGCCCGGGGGCCATAAACAGTTCTTGAAATCATTTGGTCTAGTCCTGCGCTTGCTGTCCTTAAGTCAGCAAACAAGTGTTAGGAGCTTCAGAGACCAGCGCATGCGCAGTAGCAGATCTCTCTCAAGCTGCACATGTTACTGCCCATGCACTGTTCTCTGAAACGGCTGGCACTTGTTTGGTGATGAGCGCATCGGTAATGGCTCTAGTCCATACTTGCCAACTTTTGGAAGTGGCCTTCAGGGAGATTTTGAATTGCAGCTTGCTGTCTTTGAGTGGGCCACACCCCTAGTTTTACATGACATGCCCTCTTTTGCACAAAGCCACACCCCCTTGTCACATCTGTGTTACAGCTTTGGAGGAAAGCTGATAAGGGATGTGGTATCATTCAGCTTTACTGGACGTTGGATCTCCTAACCAGCATCCAAGCTGGGTAATAGCACATTAATCAGCTTTCCTTCAGGGCCTAGCTACAATGTGGTCCCTATGCAGCAGGTGATGTCAGGGCAGCATCTCATGATGTTTTACCCTGGCACCACCACTATTTAAAGAGCAACCCACAGCCAGTAAAAACAAAGTACTCAGATGTATAAAGTGGTATAGCTGTCATATAGGCTTAGGCTAAAACTTGTGAATATATTTGGCCCCTTTTCAGCCATATATGCTGCACTAGTGTATATAGTGTGCGCCATGTTTTTGGAGCGTTCTTCAGCACGATTTTTGCCTTGACTATTAATTTGTATGGGTGAAAACCTTGTCATAAACCTCATCAAAACCTCATCAAAAACCTCTTGTAAAGATGCGTGTTTCAGGAGAGGTTTTGATGCTGTTTCAGGTGCTGAAAAATCAGCGTCCAAACAGTGTCCAAATTAGCCGGGTGAACATAACCTAACAGGCATGCCCAAGAGTGTATTCTAAAAGTTACAGGTACTTGATATGGCCACTACCAACAAAATACAGGCACTGGCCACCTAGCAGTAAAACTGTCTCTGCCTGTGGTTTACCAGATTGGTGGCAAAACTACCATAGCAGGAGATTTACCAACTCTTCAGGAAGCCTGGAAGGACTCCTCCTTCTCAGGGATTCTCCCTGACAATCCGTGAGAGGTGGTAAGTATGCTCTAGTCTATGCCATCTCTGCCCAGACATGCCACTGCATATCAGAGAAGAAGGGGCATGGACATCAAACCATGGGGGAATTGAAAAATCCAGCACTAGAGTTAGAGATGTCGTCCATGCCTTTTCTCCCCTATAATGCTGTTGGTGAAATTCGCTGCTAATGTTCTCAACCATTCAGCAATTTCTGCAGTTGTGCTGATCAGGGGGAGAAGCAGTTCCAGTCATCACGTTAGGGGTGAGTTAATTAAATATAGCAGACTGATTTTAGATACTTGACTATTTTGTATTGCCGGTGAACAATTTTATAAATATCCAAGTGGCCCACAGCACAAAGTAAGGTTCTCCGCCTTACACAGTGTGACATAGCACAGAATGGATAAAATGTTTGTATCAACAAGCCCCATTGATAATGGACAAGCTAAAGGGGTCTGCTTACCATGCTGTTTTATAGAGCCACAGACTCACACTTCCTGGTTAGACTGTGGGTGGGCCTATAGCAGTAATAGGCATATCAGCTCTCCTATTTCTAACTGAGCCTGTTAGAGTGACATGAGTGCTGGAGGTTTCTAAACAGCAGTGCACAAGATTACAGAGTTCTTAAGGGTTAAACCATGTCAGTAAGTAATGTAAAGTAGCTCCTGTCTTTCAGATAAGAAACAGCAGGGAGTGAGGTCAACATCCCAGCAACTGGTGCAGCCTGTAAGAGGAGGGAGAGGTGGCCAATAACTAGGGAAGCTTCTGTGCAAAAGCAGGAGATAAGATCTGCTCCTAACTCTGAAGAGAAGCAAAATCAAAACAACAATGTATATGGTAACAGTCTTTATTTACCTTCTGCCTATATGTTTAAAGCTAATCAATGAAATGGGAATACCCCTTTAACAGTTATTTTTTCAATCTATTAGTGCATTTCCAGAAAGAATAAGCAAGGAACATACCATTACTGAGTTCTAAAACAAGTTGCACCATTACTGTTATTTAACTGTGTCCTGATATAAACAGACACGTCAAGAGAGGTAACCAGTTATTTTTAAAACTCACTAATTTTGACTGTTCAAAATAGACATTCACAAGAGATTAGTGTTGTGTTTTAGATGAGGGTTAATGTAAAATTGAATGTAAACCTAAATCTAAGCAATTCAATTTATCAAGGTGCTAAAACAAAAAATAATATCAAATCTAAACTTCATTTTGGTTTAGGGTTTTTATGGGTAACTTACTAGTCCAAGATCCTACTAGGCCAGCAGTGCTCCCAGTACAACATCTTTTGGTTACCATAATATAGGAATAAAAAAAAAAACCTAAACCAGCCACAATTTAGGAATAGGGTGAAGGTCAGAGAAAAAGATTGGGTTTGGAACATCCCAAAGCTGAATTTTTTCACAAGTTCAGTTGAACCAAAAAGGGACCTATTCAAGTAACACTATAAGTGTATTTTTGCATGTGTTTTGATTTTACACAAAAAGCCATGATAAAACAATCAAGTTAAACTCTGCTATATCAATAAGTTAAAAAAAACTTAAAATGTCGTTTAAAGGAAAATATTATATTTATATATTTTATTTTTTTTATTTATTTATAATTTTTATTTAGTTAATAAAATAGAAAAGTAGATAATAAATTAATATTATTTTAATATGTATTTGTTACTCACCTGATGGATCTGATCTTGTTTTTCAATTATATTGAGATAATCAGAACTGACACTATTAAAAAAAAAAATATGATATGACAACATTGTATAAATAAAAATCATAGATATCAATGATCCTCAAGTCAGTTATGGATTTATATGACCAATAAAGAACTCAAGCATAATCCTTACCAATAAAAATCAGTTATGCACAGATGTATGATTTTATATATTGATTGACTTATTAAATTACATTTTCTCACCTGCATGGGCTCTTCCCCAGACGGTAGAGGAAGTGGAAGTGGAGGCCTCTGGAACACCGGGGCCAGGCGTGGAAGATGGCGGGTTCGCACCAGGTCACGTGAAGCGTACGTCTATGCGAGTGGTCCGGTGGATTAATGCACATAAGGAAGATGGCAGATCTCTTGCTGCACGGGTGTCCATAACCCTGCTGGAAAGGCCTTTCTTAAAGGTATTGCACAGGGCGGCATCATTAAAGGACAGCTCTGACGCCAAGGTGCGAAACTGTACCGCATAGTCTCCGACCGAGGATTCGCCCTGGCGCAGGTTCAAAAGAAGATGCCCACGCTGGCTCCTCGAAGACACTACGGAATTCTGAGAGACACTGTTCTCTAGTGGCCGGTCAACCAGGAGCTTTAAGGTTATTCCTCCTAATCTCCCATTTTTACTGGTGGCCGGAGCTTGCCAAGGACGTCAGGGAATTCGTGAAGTCCTGCGTTACTTGTGCCCGTTCAAGACCCCTCGCCACAAACCTGCGGGTCTGCTCAACCTCTGCCCATCCCCAGGATCCCTTGCTCTCATGTGGCAATGGACTTTGTCACTGATCTTCTTCCCTCCTCGGGCAACACAGTCATCTGAGTGGTCGCGGACCGTTTTTCGAAGATTGCGCATTTTGTCCCTTTGCCAGGTTTACCATCCTCTCTCCGTTTGGCCAGCCTGTTTTTTCTCCATATCTTCCATCTACACGGACTCCCCCAGCTTATTGTCTCGGATCGGGGGGTGCAATTTGTGTCTAGGTTCTGGCGGGCCCTCTGCTCTCTGTTGCAGGTGAACCTGGATTTCTCCTTGGCCTACCACCCGCAGACGAATGGACAAGTGGAGAGAATAAATCAGATCCTGGGGGGCTATTTGCGGCACTTTGTCTCGACTGGACAGAATGACTGGGCCAGCTTACTTCCTTGGGCAGAGTTTTCATATAACTCCCTGGATTCGGAATCCACTGGTACCTCTCCGTTTTTCATTGTGTATGGCCAGCATCCCCGCCCTCCGCTTCCATTGTCTTCTCCTTCTGAGGTTCCGGCAGCGGATACTTTGGTCCGAGATATGCTGACCATTTGGAATCAGACGCGCCAGTCCCTGCAGCATGCGTCCGCACGCATGAAGGCCCAAGTGGACAAAAATAGAAGACCCCCCCTAGTTTTCTCCCCTGGTAACAAGGAGTGGCTTTCGGCCATATATATCCGACTCAAAGTCCCCAGTTACAAACTAGGTCCCCGTTATGTAGGACCGTTTGAGGCACTCAAGCGCATCAACCCAGCTGCCTATAAACTCCGGCTCCCGCCCACTATGCATATCCCAAACTCCTTCCATGTCTTCTTGGTGAAACCTGTGGTCCTGAACCGCTTTTCCTGGAAGATTGCTCCTCCGTCTTCCGAAGCGGAGTCCACCAACATCTTCGCTGTGAAGGAAATCCTGGATATGAAGACAATCAGGAGAAAGCGGCATTTCCTTATCGACTGGAAGGGGTTTGGGCCTGAAGAAAGGTCATGGGAGCCGGAAGACAACATCCTGGACCGTGAGTTGGTGCAGAAGTTCCTCCAGGCCAGAAAGAAGGGGAGGGCTAAGGGGAGGGGGGTACTGTTGTGCCTTCGCAGCCCTGCCTGTGCCCCGGCATCAGGAGCGAGTGCCGCCGCTGCCCGGGTGTCGGGCGACGGACGCACTCGCTCCCAAGTGCGTCGATACTCACCCAGCCGCGCTCCTGTCTGTCCGCATCCGCCTGCTGCCCGGCGCGCATGGTCCCCTTTATATTACCTGGGCGCTTCCGCCCACTCCCCATCAAATCTTTAGTTCCCTGTTGCCTGCTAAAAAGCGTTTATCCTAGTCTTGTCTATATTCTGTGTACCGAACCTTCTCGCCTACGTCCCACGACCACGAACCTTTGCCGCCTGTCCTGACCTTATCACCTATCCCCAACTACGAGCCTGCCTTACGATTTTGTACAACACTAAACCTCGGCTGCCACCGCAAGCAAGTTACGTCAGGGGTAGCGAACTTGTAGACTCCCGCTGCAGCAAGTCCATCACGCTGCCCCTGCCCGGCGATGCGGATCTTGCAGCTATCGTTGCCCATCAGTCGCAGCAGATTGCGCAACAAGCTCAGCAACTGAACCAGCTGACCTCCATGATGCAGCAGTTCTTGGCACAGCAGCAGCAGCCATCGCCACCTGTGCCTACGCCTTCGTCGCTAACTCCCGGAAGTAACAGCGCCGGCGGGTGGCGCCGCCCGCTAGCGCTGTTTAACCCATCAGACACCGCGGTCATACTGGCCGCGGCGTCTGAATGAATGACGATTGGTGCCGCACACCGATTTTCAGGGTCATCGGCATCGCCGCAGCATAGCTGCAGCGATCCGACGACCAGACACGGCAGTGGGGAGCCCTGTGAAGGCTCCCGTCATTGCCATGTCCCGGTTTGCCCCACTTCCGGCCGTAGACAGGAAGTTGGGAAACCGCCAACTTTGTACACCCTAATGCATTGCCTATGCAATGCATTAGGCTGTATTAACAATCGCGTCCCCTAGTGGTTAAGAACCATAGGGGGACTCAATGTTACAGTAAAAAAAAAAAAAAAAAAAGTTTTAACGTACAAAAAAAAGTATTAAAAGTTCAAATCACCCACCTTACCCAATTTTACAAATAAAATCATTAAAACAATAAAAAAAGTTACACATATTTGGTATCGCCGCGTCCGAAAAAGTCCGATCTATAAAAATATATCATCATTTATCCCGTCCGCTGAACACCGTAGAAGAAAAAAATTCCAAACGCCAAACTTGCGTTTTTTGGTCATTTTACGTCAATCAAAAATAAAAGTGATCAGAAAGTTGCATGCAGTGCAAACTGCTAGCGATAATAAGTAGACTTCAGCCCGCAACAAATTCACCCTCACTGACACCCGTAGGTGTTAGTACAAAAAAGTTATTGGTCGCACAAAATGGCGCTACAGCCCAAATTTCAAAAATAGAAAATGTTTGTAATTTTTTTACGGTACCAAAACATAACGGAAACCCTACATGTTTGGTATTGCCAGATGCATATCAACCTGTAGAATACAGATAACACATTATATTTACCGAAGATTGAACGCTGTAAAAGCAAAACACCCAGAAACATGGCGAAAATATGTTTTTTTTTCACAATTTTCCCACTTGGAATTTTTTTGCAGCTTCCCGTATATTCTATAGTATAGTGAATAACACCATTAGAAAGTACATCTTGTCCCGCAAAATAAAAGCCCTCATATGTCTATTTAGGTAGAAAAATAAAAAAGTTATGGCTCTGGGAAGGCGAGGAGGGAAAAACGAATGTGTCAACAACAAAAAAACGACGGGTTCTTAAGGGGTTAAAAATCCTTCTTAACAACAACTGCTTCATAAAAATTCTAGCACCCTCTCCCCCGATCAGCTGATTTCTGCAGATCCAGCTTGTAGGATGCTGAACCATTCATATATTTATTTTGCGGAGATGATAGTAAATTATTCTGACTCAGATATGGTGCATCCTCTGCAAGGACGTACTCACAAATCTGCTTCTGAATCTTCACCAATCACATGTTGCAGATTTCACCTTTCCCTTTGTATTGCTCCAGCATTTGTATATTCTGCCTGTTTTTGATCAATCTTGGGTATGGACAGTATATTATGACCTTCCAGAATGAGTGTGGAGCTTAATTGTTTATGGCTTTAAAGGTCAGCTGGGAAATTTTAAAAGTCATCATCTATTTCATGGACCGCAGTGAACAAACAATTGGTGTTATGGGAGTATGTTGTGGTTGCTTGGTTATTTATCTAGCTGTTCATTCTGTATTAATTGAAGTAGGTGAATTGTTTTGTCTGGAAGGTCTACACATAGGACACTTTATCTGAAAATATATCACATGCCCTGGAATCCACAACTACATGTCAATTGGGTTTTAAAAAACCCATCCATATGGATTGTATTGCAATTTGTTATGGATCTGTAGTAAATCTTATTCGGCACCTATGCATTCTGAAAAAAACAATGGAAATGGAGTTTGCATTGCAACATGTATATAGGAACATGTATGTGAACATGTAAGTCACATCCCTGCAGAGCAAAGGCTGAAATTATAGATGTACTATCATGCATTAGACTAAAAAGCCAAGAGGCGTCAATTAACAAGAGCCGATTGGTTGCAGTGGGCAAAATGTTCACATTTGCCCAAACTTTCATGCCTGAGGTCCAAAATGTTTGCTATAAATGATTTACATAAAACTCAAACAAATTTCACATCAATAGCAAATAAAAGGTCTGTTCAATAACTTCCTACATGATTAAGCACAATGTAGTTCTTACCTGGCACTGTCACTGCTAGAACTTGACACATCCATGTCCAGGTCCAGATCAATATTCAGAATAGGATTGGCTCTGGAGTCAAGTTTAGAAAATTAATTATGAAAAATATATTATACTACATATAATACAGTACTGCAGGCTCTTGGATTATTCTGTACAGATTGGGATCCATTTGTTATGGCAATTGCTCCAGAATAATATCACGATTTGTGCCAAAATGCTGGTGTCCATGTTTTAAATCACATTTATTAAATGTTTTAGACAGTTTCTAGAGACGTCTGCACTTCATCTGACAGAAGGGACTTGACCTCTGTTAAAGGACAGTGGCTTAGCGTGTGAAATGTTGGTGCCATAAAGTAAGCCAACTAACTTAAAGGGGACTTGTATTAAGAGTGACAGAAAATATGCCTGCCTTAAAGGGAATCTGTCACCAATTTTTTTTTTTTTTACTTTTTAAATCAAGACCCTGATCCATATGCTTTTCCTCTCAGTCGTTTTTATTTCCTGATTGTAGATTTCTCAATTCGGCCATCTATATATGATTGTGGGGAAGACATTCTTGCTTGCACTGCTTTAACAGCAGTAAGAGAGATACTTTATAGCAGCTTCATGCACATAGGAGTCTTAAGACTGACTCTGTCCCATTGACTTCTATAGGAGAGTTTTCTAGACATGCTGCATGACCTGGGAAGAAGTCATAGTGCAGGGGGGGCAAGAGGGTGAGCTGTGACTATGTCCTATTGTGACTGGTGGATCCTGTGTTATATCTACACATTGGTGTCCTTTCAGTTTGACCCTGCTTGTACTGATAATGAGCAGACTACTGCAAATCTCTCTACAGAACAGGAAGTGTCAGACAATTATTAGGCTCAGTGGCCAAAGTGAGAACTGTAGGACCTAAGAATTATAAAAAAAAAATTGAAAGGGACATGGAAAATAAAAAAAATAACCAAAAATTCCTAAGATATGTGTTTAACAAAAAAAGTGCGTTAAAACAATACATCATTTTTTGATGACACATTCCCTTTAATGTTACATTTGGCACATCTTTCAGTGTCCATTATCTGTTCTAAAAAATCTAGAGCAGATTTCTGGCTTAATTTGTATCACAAAAGTAAGTACATTTTGTCAGACATAGTCCATAGCCCTTTTGGCTATGCTCTGCTATGCTCTGCCTATTTTTTTTTTTTTTTTCTTAAATTGGTGAGCTCAATGTAAAACAGCTCAAAGTCACACATGTTTTCAGGTTGCGGTAACTCAGTATAGAAAACTAAGCATGTTGCAAAAAAAAACATGCATGATATTTATTCATGTCTTTGGAGATGGATAAATAAAGTCTGTGCGTAGTCTGCACTATACATACAGTATACTAAAATCCTTCATTAGGGCTATCATGTTTCTTTGCTGACAGTTGTATTCTTTTAGCTTACTTACCCTTCAGCATTAAATTTATTGGTCCCGGGTATACCTTCTATTCCTTGTGTTATTTCCCCAGGTAAGGACTTTGCAACTTTTGAAGCTTTTATAGCTCGTATCTTTCTGGCATGGCTGTGAAATAAGGAGGATAAAGTTAACACAAATTTGTCAGTGTGTCACTATACTATTTAACTGCAATATTAGTTCTAATGGAACAGTTTTCAGATTTTTGGTTTGCATTTTTTTCTCCCTTTTCTTACAATAGGCGTAACTTTTTTATTTTTCATTCAACAAAGATGTATGAGACAAGATGTACCTTTAAATGGTTCCAGTGACTGTGCCACATAATGTACTAGGAATCCAGATAATATTATTTGTAGCGAGAAATGTGAAAAAATGCAATTGTGCCATTTTTGTTGGAGTTTCATTTTTATGGAGTTCCCTATTTAGAATAAATGACATGCTATCTGAATTCTGCAGATTGGTATGATTCCAGAGATTCCAAATTTTCTTAATTTTCCTTATGTTAGTGCTTAAAATCTTTATTTTTTAAACTTGCTCAGCAGCACTACTTTTTTCTGCCAACTAATTTTTATTTTTCCATCAGTGGACGTGAATGGGGTCTAGTTTTTTTAAGACTGAAGTTTTTACTGGTGCCATTTTGTAATGCATGTGATTTTTTGATTATGTTTTACTTACATTTTTGGGGGCATGAAATGACCATAAGAATGGTGTTCACGTACGGAATAAATGATGTTATATTTTAATAGATCATACTTTTAGGATGCAGCAATACAAATACCAATTTTATTATTATTTTATTTGTAAAATTGCAAAGGTGGGTGTTTTGAACTTTTAGTATTTTTTTTTATGGTACTTGTATTCTCCCTAGGGTGCCTATGGCAGATTGTAATAGGACAAGTAACATGAGAGCCATGGAGGCCTTCCATAGGCCATCAACTACCATGATATCTGCTCAGCACCTCACAACCTCATCACAGAGGGTGGTAGGAAACTGGTATGTTGAGCAGTACCGTTCCTCGCTCGCCTTGGCTGGGATGACCCCAGAAGCTAACAGTGGGTGCCAGCTGAAATTAACAGCCATTTATATGAGGTGGACTCAGCTCATGAGCCCACGTCATACTCCCTTGTCAGCAAATTGACCTAACTGTACTTCATTTTACATTAAAAGGTTATATCTGACAGATATCTCTCAATAATCTCATGGCCAAGGCTGCATGTATTCTAAAGGGGGTAAGATTTATCTGCCTGTGGCTCATCCAAAACAAAAGGATCTGGCTTGTTGAAATCATAGTTCTTTTGTGTGTGTGCATCATTGTCAAAAGTAAATTGTTTTAACCACTGTACATATTAATGGCCATAAGTCTTTATCTCTGGGAATCTGACTAGTTGAACCTTCACCGATCCTGAATGCATGCAGCTGCATAGTGACCACCGGTCACTGGCCCAAGAGATGAAGGGTCACACTTGAGGCCCTCATAATGTGATAGCTTGACCCTCACTGTCCTAGATAAGCCAGGACAACCTAAGCTTGATGTTGATCTAAGTAGACAAAGTCAAACTGAACAAAATTATTTTTATTTGGTGAAACAAGCCATGTTGGCATTACCTGAATCTTTCAAGATTTGAGAATTGACACTGTTCCTGGAGAGACAGCTGAATTTGATTGCTGTACTAATCTCTAAGTGTGTAACTATGTATCTTTCATTACTACATCTCTAACAACAAACTGAATTGGTTGGCAAGTGTAATATCTACATTTTTCTTTGCAAAAGTATTCACAAGAGAGGACAATTTTTACATTGTTGTATATATTTTTTTTTTATGTTGCAAGATATTGTTTTCTGTTGCCTATTACAATATCAATTCCTTTACGACTATTTTCACATTGGCATCACTGTCTGTTTGCATTGCTCTTTGACAAAGAGAATTATGCCTTTTGTGCTGAAAAAAAGAAGAAAAATAAGAGGCCACTTATACATCACTGGGATCCTCAGGACTCATTAGGGTTTATTGCACAGATACAGTATACCCATCAAGGCTCTGTGATAAACACTGCTATGATAACAGTGTGATCCATAGCATAGCCATACACTTACAGATAATGTCCAATTTGAAATAAATCAATACAGAAATAAAGATATACCTTTTCCTCATGCAGACTATGGTGGTAACCATAATGATTATAACCACAACTATGAAAGCAGCTAGGCCCGCAATTATTCCAAAAAACTTCTTATTATCATCTGGTGTTCTTGGGTCTTCAGGTCCCTGTTGATAAATAAAACATAAATTATTTTGTCATATAAAAATGTATAGCGAATTCCAGCCCTAAGAATACATATACCATATCTGTTGTGGTTGCTGAAACTAGGATTGCCATGGGCCCGGCCCTGGTAATATTGGAAGGAGACTGCCCCTGTGGATAACCTCATATAACTTGCTACTAAGCCAAGGATCATGCAATACAAGGAGCAGCATGGGACTGGCACTGTTACGAGGAACAGGTGGTTGCATTTAGAAGTACATGACTAGCATTTCTGAGAAAGATATGAGCCTGACTCTCTTAAGAAGATTATTAACACGGTCTACTGTTATGAGTCTACTGTCATGAGATACTTTTAAGAGGGATATGACAATATCCTATGTGCATCTGGTTGGGATTCTCTCAAATCTGCTCATTCTTTAACTTTAAGGCCGTGTTCACACGGCTTATTCAAGCCGTAATTGTGAGCCGGATTGCGCTCGCAATTCCTGCTTGAATAAGGGGCGGGGGCGGGGCGGGGGGCACGGCCCGCCGGCCCCATAGACTTGCATTATCCACGGCACGTATTGCGCCTGGATAATGTGCAGGTGACTTTCTCCCCGCCCGGCGGATTCGCCGAGCGGGAAGAAGCGACGGAATCCACTGTTCTCTATGAGAACTGTGGATTACCGTAATTACTGCGAAGGATTGAAGCCGTACTGCAGCGCAAAGCCGTCGCGCAGTACGGCTCCGATCCGCGGCGAAATAAGCCGTGTGAATGGCCCCATATGCTACAAACATGCTAGTCCATGCCGTTGTCATCTTCTTCCTAGACTACTGCAATTTCCTCTTTTGCAGCTTTCTGTGTAACAATCTTACTCCCCTTCAATCCACCCTCAACTCTGCTATCTGGCTGATCCACCTCTCTCTTTGATACTCCTTTGCCTCTCCCATCTGCCAATCCCATCACTATCTACCAAATGTTCAGCGAATTCAGTCAAGATTACTGACCATGACATAACTCTGCATAACCACTCCCCCCTATACATATCTACTTGAATCTCCAGATACCTCCCCTCACACAATCGGCACTCCTCACATGACCTTTTTCTCCACTCTCCTATTCTCCTCCTCACATAATCATTTCCAAGACTTCTCCCGTGCTTCCCCCATACTCTGAAATTCATTACCCCAACACTTCAGACTCTCCTCCACTTCTACTAGCTTTAAAAGCAACCTTAAACCCATCTCTTCAGGATATCCTATAACCAACAATAACCCCGCTGCTTCAACACCAGCCCACAAATGTGTTTGCCCCTCAACTTCTGTCTCAATCCTCCTCTCTTGAAGATTGTAAGCAATTGCGGACAGGGTCCTCTCTCCCTCTGTACCAGTCGTCAGTCATTTAGTGTTGCTATTGTACTTTGTTTAGTCTTATGTAATATATGTCAACCCCTATAGAATATACAGTGATTAATGATGCTTTAAAATAAATTATTATAATAATAATAATAATAATAATAGAGCGTTCTAAATAGTTCTCCATGGTGAACGGTTTGCCATTTACTCATATAAACCTATTACCTCCTGTTATTTTAAACTTGTATTCCCCTTTGTAAGTTCCTGAAACAGCAAGGTAACGCTAAGCAGTTAAAAAAAAATGACACTAAAATGGGTACTCTGCAATTAATATATATTTGTTTTATACTCACAACGCCATAGAGACCAAGTCCTAAAAGCTTTCCCAAAACTTCAGTGTTACTCTGAATAATTCTATAAAAAAAGTTAAAACATTAAATAATGAACATAGAAGGAGGTTTCTGGTTTCTATAATTTTTTTTATAGGAACTAGACAATCCCTTTAAATAATACACAGTTTTTTACAACTAGTACAGAACATATATTTCAGGAAAATAAAAATTGGGAACATGGGACCTTACCTTGATAGGAAATATTTTCCTAACACATAGATCCTTGTTTCTAAGGATGCAGTCTGTGACTGCAGCTAGTGCGTGCACAAGAAGCAAAACCTGCATGTGGTGGCCAGTGATTATATGAATTGGCTGGTAATATATGTCTATAGATACAACAATTACACTGTAATTCAAAGGTCTACATAAGTAGGGAACAACTATTCCCATTGTACAGGGTGGGCCATTTATATGGATACACCTAACTAAAATGTGAATGGTTGGTGATATCAACTTCCTGTTTGTTGCACATTAGTATATGGGAGGGGGAAAACTTTTCAAGATGGGTGTTGACCATGGCGGCCATTTTAAAGTTGGCCATTTTGGATCCAACTTTATTTTTTCCAATGGGAAGAGGGTCATGTAACACATCAAACTTATTGAGAATTTCACAAGAAAAACAATGGTGTGCTTGGTTTACAAGTTTATGACCACTTATAAAATGTGTTCAAAGTGCTGCCCATTGTGTTGGATTGTCAATGCAACCCTCTTCTCCCACTCTTGAAACACTGATCGCAACACAGCAGAAGAAATGCTAGCACAGGCTTCCAGTATCTGTTGTTTCAGATGCTGCACATCTCATACCTTCACAGCATAGACAACTGCGTTCAGATGACCCCAAAGATAAAAGTCTAAGGGGGTCAGATCGGGAGACCTTGGTGGCCATTTAACTGGCCCAAGACGACAATCCACTTTCCAGGAAATTGTTCATGTAGGAATGCTCCCCAGTGGTGGGCTCTGGTGAACTACCAGGTCGCTACCCCTGGCGTGACTTGCTTGCGGTACCAGCCGGGGTGCAGCGTGGTACAGAATTGTAAGACATTGGCGTAGTCGGGAACAGGCAGTAAGGTCAGGGCAGGCAGCAGGCAGAAAATGATAGCAGGAACGACTGGTACACGGGAAGACAGAACTCTCTCCAACACTCTCTGAAACGCACTAAGGAACACCAATACTCTGGCAAGATATAGGGTCAGCACCCGGCAATTAACCAATTACTGGCGTGCTGGCCATTTAAATCTTGAAGAGCTGGCGCTCACGCGCCCTAGAAATTGGGCATGCGCACATCGGCACTTGACAGAAGCAGCCACGGCCTGGAGAAGGATCGCGGCACACTCCATGACAGCATCACCACAGGAGAAATTAGGTATTACACATATTTTATATTCAAATCAATGGTTTTCTGCGTACTGCAAAACAGAGCAGATCCTCCAGACTAAGAGATGTTCATTGTCATCACTTTTTATTCTGAGCAAGAGACAAACAGTGCACCCTCACATTTGAATTCAGAATTTTAAAGTAGGATACAAAAAAATGAGTATTTTTAAACCAGAGAACCCCTCTAACACACACAGAGGTATATGTTTACCGATTAAAATGAATACGTTCATAAAAAGATGGCATCTTTTGTATACTAACCTGTTCAGTTCTATTGGTGTTATGGCAGTGCCATTAGTGTATAAGCAGTAAATATTCATAATACTTTGTTCACCAGCACTGAAAAAAAGAAAGATATTCAGAAAATCTATTATATTAGCTGTATATATTATTTTAAGTATTTAAATTACCAATGTTTTTACTTATTCCCAAAAACTCTTGTTAAATCTTTATGATAGACCCCCTGGACTCATACATACAAGCAATTCAGAAGGAATAAGCATCCACTATTTTATATTTCATTTATGGAAAAATAGTTTTTAAAATATCTGATGACCTTGGAACAAATCAGCAGTTTTCTTTTTATAATGTACAGCGCCCCATCCCAAATTGCAATGTTCTAACATAACCACAAGTTAAAACTCTAGAAAGAATAGAGGAAAAACAATGAAGATAAAGAAAAAAGAAAAAGAAAAGTAAGCAAGTATCTAAAACATATACAGGAAGTCCTACATATAGGACAAAAATTTCTGGAAGTTAAATGATATTTTTTTTCTGTGAAGGACACGTTTTTCCAGTGTTCTTTACAGGACACACAATGTACAGTAAGGCTAGGGCTACACTACATTGGACAAAAAATGGCCAACTGCGGTTTTTGTCACGTTTTGCACAAAAAACGCTTTCCGTTCTTGTTTTTTTGCCTTCACCCATACAATTGATTATATGGGAAAACAACGGCGTATTATACAACAAGACGATCATAGAAAAAAAAATTGTGGAGACTACAGCTCATCTTTTCGATTGTAATCTATGGGGCCGCACGAACGATCATATTTTCGGCGCTTATAAAATCCTAAAAGTGCTGAAAATATGATTGTAATGCTATGCCGTGTAGACATAGCCTAATAGTAAAACAGAGGGTGACATGTATGAACGGGGCTGCGCCAGATATCTGGTGTCTTTTCAGCCCACTATCAGGCGCAGCCCCGTTCATACGGGAGACGGGACACACTAGAACTGTAGCGAAGCTATAGTTTTACAGCTTCAGTACGGCAATTCTAGGCGCATTACAGCTGGAACAGGTAGAGCACTTTCAAAGTGATATACCTGATCCATAATTGTCGCCCGCGTGCTAGAATGCGCCTGATTTATGACCTGCTGTAGAGCGGGTTCATAAATCAGGCACATTCTAGACTTAGGCGCATGAAATTTGGCGTGTTAGCCCAGAGTGTCCAAAACAGCTTATCTTGACACAGATACAAAGCACTACAGTAGATGAAATACTTTATTGTACTGTATAAAGGTGCTACGAGTCCCCAACCAGTGGGTGCACATCTCCAAATCAGGTGTTTACCAGTGAAATGCCCATGCAGATTGGCAGTATTATGGGCCACATGTATGAGAACTGTGTAGGTCTAGGACTTTCTTTGTTAATCACAGCAACCAATCAGAGCTCCACCTTACATTTCACATAGTGCTCTGAATAAATGAAAGGAGAACCCTGATTGGTTGCTATGGGCAACAAAGAAAGTCTTAGACCTAGACAGTTTTCATATATGTCCTCCTATATGTGGTCTCAAGTTACAATGTCCTAGGAAAGAACATTGTATACTGAGACCTTTAGAACTACAGGTACCACTGATATTCGCTAAGTAAATTAACTGTAATATTGTGCCTGTTGTAAGTTTTATAAAAAAAAAAGTCCTTAAATATTAATATTGATTTAACTTTAGTGACTAGATTGACACTATGGCCTCTGTCATACTGCAAAAATACTGATATAATATAAAGCAGTTATATGTTTTTTGATAAATACAGTATTAGTATGCAATATGGATACATTCATATATTTATGTCCTTGTCAAATAATATGAGTATACCCTAACATATACATAGGATGCATTCTCTATATTTCCCAAGTCCGGTTCCCCAGTAATAGTAATGTTTAGTGGTTCAGGCAACCCGTCTCTGGGAGTCCGGTAACCCCTTAAAGGGGTTGTCTCACTATGAAGATCATAGTTGAAAATGTGGGGACCAAAAATCTAAGGATGTACGTCCTTGGTTACTATTGGCAAACTGCTACGGTTTTAGAGAACGGGCTGGTTTACATGTGCTTAGCAACTGTGTTTGTTCACTGGTCAGGGAAGCATTCTGTCCTGCCCAGGTCGTGCACATGCAAAGGAAAAGCAGTTAAGAGGAGGGGCAGGGATGTGTGTATTGGCAGGCAAGGAGGAGAAGCAGTGAGAGGACATGCAGGGGGGTTGTGTGTATTGTATCCTCTTCACTGCTTCTCCTCCTTGCCTGCCAATACACACATCCCTGCCCCTCCTCTTAACTGCCTTTCATTTGCATGTGCACGACCTGGGCAGGACAGAATGCCACCCTGACCAGTAAACAAACACCGTTGCTAAGCACATGTAAACCAGCCCGTTCTCTAAAACCGTAGCACTTTGCCAATAGTAACCAAGGACGTACATCCTTAGAATTTTGGTCCCCACATTTTCAACTATAATCTTCGTAGTGAGACAACCCCTTTAAGGACAAAGCGTTTTTTTTTTTTTTGGTTGACACGCTCTTTCTTCCCCCCTCGCCTTCCAATTGCCATAAGTTTTTTATTTTTCCACCTACATAGACATATGAGGGCTTTTATTTGGCGGGACAAGATGTACTTTCTAATGGTATCATTCACCATTCTATAGAATACACTGGGAAACCGCAAACAAATTCTATGTGGGTCAAAATGTGAAAAAAATTTACTTGTGCTATGTTTGCGAGGTTTTGTTTTTACGGCGTTTACTCTTCAGTATAAATGAAGGTTATCTGTATTCTACAGGTTAATACAATTCTCGCAATATCAAATATGTAGGGTTTTCATTATGCTATAGTACCATAAAGAAAACCCAAATATTTTCTATCTTTTTAATTTGCGCCGCAGCGTTTCTCATTCATTTAGATGATTGCAGTCCCACTACAAAGCCACTTAGTGACAGTGATACATAAGTTTACGTCCAGTGTCTTTAAGGGGTTAAAAAAGTTATCCACACCAGACACCCATTTAAGACATTTCACCCTATTACCTGGTTTTAAATAAAGAATTGTTTTGGGCAAAATATAAATGCATTTAAAAGTACCAAGAAACTTGCCAGGTACAGCTCCTTCCTGAACAGATGGCAGCAAAGTTATTTTTTCGGAAACTTTGTTACATTTTTATTCAATTTGCAATTTGTAACCTATTACTGAATCTTGCATGCTTTGTACTGCCAACTGTTCCTTTTTGAGAACAATATGGTTCATTTTAAACCTAATTAAATCTAAATGATACCTTTGTCCCATGTAATGTCTGCACTCATTTACAATATCATATTTCGATTATTGTTTAAGCACTTATCTAAAAGCAAAAAATACAATAAATAAAGTACTGACATCCACTTTTTAACACACATAGAAGAAATGAATAACCAGAATATTGTCTGCTGTTTAGCTTACCGAAGGACTCCTCTTGTGGCTTCTGCCGATTCAATCCCAGCCACAAACACTGTAGAACCAGTTGCTTGATCAATTAGCCTGTTGCATAAAAAATCATATTATATTGCATCATATCATTCATCAACATGTATGTGTGACTCTATGTCATGGAATTTCATTTATTTCTATGGACTGCAACTGTCAGTGAAAACTTATTGATTTAAAAATTCACAGTAGCTCTACCTTAGGGCATATGCTACATACGACCTTTTTGTAGCTTATGAACACGCATGAATATTCAAGATTTCTATGCTTCTTTTGAACAACAAAATACCAGGAAGAAAAAATGACCTTGATCATATGCCTGTATGTAATAATAGATACCAGCAACGATACTGCTGTAGACAGCACATATGTAAGTGATGGACCCATCTGTGAGATGTGGCTAGAAAGCTGTTGTTCGTGGAGATTGGCACTTTATTTGTAATTTACTTTAATGGCATAGATCATTCTATATCATACTTGCCAAATTTTAAATGCAGCTTTCATGGAGACCTTGCGTTGTTGTGCACTATATTCACCACCCCATGTCTTTATGGCAAACCTTCCGCCTGTTTTACATGAAACAGCCTTTTACACAAAAGCCCCACAACCATTTTCACAACTGTATAAGGGCTTGTCCCCACAGCAGGGCTTTCAGTCAGTTTTACAGACGGTATTCAGATTTGAAAGCTGTCTATAAACCAACCGTCAACCTTTAAAGAGTACCTGTAAAATAGGTTATGCCCCCCTTGCTGATGACAGCAAAAGATAGTGACAGACATGCTGTTTCCAATGCTGCGCCCCCTTATTCTATAAAATTCAGCAGTTTTAGAGCATTTACCCCTCATATCTTATTCATGAGTAGGTGTTAGCTCTGCCCACCAAAAGCTAGCCCCACCCACTGACAGTTATTCACATGTTTCTACCTATTCAAAGTAATAGGTTTGTCAGTTGAGGTGGGCGGGGCTAGCCTCAGGTGGGCGGGTTTGAAAAAAACTGACTTTTTGAATGACTTTTCTGGATGAAAACTGCAGATTTGATCACTATATACTCAAAAACTACAGCACCTTACAGAATAAGGGACACAGCGCTGGAAACAGCAGGTCTGACACTACCTTGTTCTGTCCTCAGCCGGGGGGGGGCATAACCTATGTGACAGGTTCCCTTTAACATTGATTTAAATAGAAAATCCATGCAGCAGTCCCCACTGAACAGATTTTCTGCCGGACGGCTTTTGTCACCGCCAGCATTCCTAAAAACTTAGAGCATGTTCATTCTTTCACCCTGTTTTCGGGCAGAACATGAACATGTCAGTAAACAAGACTCAGGAAATCCGGCATCAATGCTGGACCGTGGCAAGTAAAAGATGATTTTAATAATCTCTATTAATACCAAAAGATAATAAAGTAATGTTTATAAGGTACATGTGTAAGCTCAAAAGCACAGGACATTACTGCACTGTCGCATTTCGGCATTGTGCCTTATTCGTAGTGCTACAAACATGTATACTCTATGCATGTTTCTAGCACTATGAAAAAGGCACATACTGTAGTATATATGTTTGTAGCGCTACGAATAAGGCACTATGTGCCAGTGCAGTAATGTCCTATGCTTTTGTAGCTTACAGCTGTATCTTATAAACACAACTTTGTTAACTTTTTTGACTTTTGATGAATAAATAGAGATTTTTTTAAATCATCTTTTACTTGCCATGAACCCGCATTGATGCCGGATTTCTTGAGACTTGTTTACAGGTATGTACATCTTCTGCTCGAAAACCGGGTGGAAGAATGAACATGTTCTAAGTTGTAAGGAACACGGCGGTGTTAAAACCCGTCCGGCGGAAAATCCATGCGGTGTGTACTGCTGCACGGATTTAATGTCTAAATCAATGTAAAAGGTTCATAGTCAGTTTACAGATGGCTTTCAAATCCGAAAACCCTATGTAAAACAGACTGAGAACCTTGCCGTGGGGACAAGCCCTTACACAGTTGTGAGAATGGTTGTGTGGCTTTTGTGTAAGTGGCTGTTTCATGTAAATCATGTGGAAGGCGGGCCCGAAAGAGAGGGGGTGGTGAATATAGTTGTTTGCTGTTTCCTGACGGGGAGGAGTTGAGCGGTCTGTCTGAACAACGGATGCTGATCTATCTCACGCCTGAATGCAACCAAGTGGGTGAGCTGACTATTCTATTACCAAATGAACATGTCAGTGGTTGAGGGGGACAGGCGAATCTGCAAACTGCGGACAGAACTGATGTCAAAATACCGTCTGAATTCTTTAATCAGAATCCGGCCAGTATTTGCATACTGCCATGGGGACGCAGCCTAACTGATCTCAAGGAAAGCTGGTTAGGCGACATGGCATCAGCCAGCTTTCTTGGACATTGGATAGCTTACCTAGCATTCAGAAACAGTGGGTGATGCTACATAAATCACCTTTCCTCCAGAGCTAGTCTAACTGCAGTTTGGCCCTCTGCACCAAGTGATGTAATGGCATTATCCCGTGATGTTTTACCCTGGCTCTGCTACTAAATAAAAAGTACTGGGATTGCCATTTGTCTGTCAGCTGCAGGAGACTTGCTGGCTCTCCCAGGAGTTCCGGGGATATCCCCTCTTAACAGGAGTCTCCTGGACGTTCAAGGAGAGTTGGCAAGTATGGATTAAATAACATGATATTTGTATGGATTGGATCATTATGGACATGGTAAAACCTATTATGTATATCTATTTTACAAAAAAATTGGGAAAACTATTTTTATTGGGGAAAGAGGTTTTATGTTTGTTTTTTATTTATTTTTATTTTGTATGTCTAAACATGTTTTAAGTGTGTTTTTTTTCTTTTTTTATTCTACAATATGCGATCATTTTAATAATACATCGCAATACAGTACTGTATTGCTATGTATTATTCCCCTGGTACAGACAGCCTATTAGATCCTGTCTATAAAAAGGTCTAAAAGACTTTATGCATGGCAGACCCAGAGGCCATTTTTTGGCTCCCAGCTGCCATGGCAACCATTTCCACCCTGTGACTCCATTTGTGGGGTGTCAACTGTTAGACAAAGGGAGCATTCTCCCTCTGTCAACTACCTAGATGCTGCAGCTTTTACTGGTCTTGGAATTTACAGGGTTAAATAGCCCAGATCGGAGCTGGCTCCATTCCTGATCACTGCAGTGGGAGCCTAGCTATACATTATAGTTGGCTTCTGATGCAGATGGTGTGGGCACAGCTTCTGAGCCCATGCAATTTCAGCATCACCTGGGAGACTTGCCAATTCTTCCAGGAGCCAAGGAGGACTTGACTTTTTCCAGGACTCTCTTGGACAACACTTTAGAAAATTTTGTTGTCATTGTTGTGCAGTCTGTAATGGAGTTTGTGAGTTTTTTTAATATGTTTTCTTAATATGCTTCAATGAACCTGCTACAATCAAACTTCATGTTCAGAGTAATAATTTAAGCACTATGGGCCTTATGTATGAAAACTGTCTAGCACTACGACTGTCTTTGTTGTCCATAGCAACCATTCAGAGCTCATCTTTTATTTTTCCAGAGCACTGTATGAAATGAAAGCTGAACTCTGATTGGTTGCTATGAGCAAAAAAGCCAGTGTTATTGCTAGACAGTTTTCATACATAGGGCCCTATTTATGGTCTATTGTACATTATACCTCCTATGTAGTTCTGAAAAACTGTTTTAAAAGTATCAATGTGAGATATACAGACACTTACCCCATGATCATTGGTACGTTTTCAGTCAGCTCATCTACAGACTTCAAAAATTGTAGTACCACTCTATAAGATTCATCTATTGTAAATATCTTCCAATTTGGGAAGAGGAAAATATAGTAATAGTAAATTATATAAGAACAACATAGTAAGTAAGAAAAACATCTACACTACATCAAATTTTTATACAAGTCCTTAAAGGAGTTTTCTCATCACAAATATTAGCTTTTCAACATAAAGGGACAGTTAAATAAAGACTTTTTCTAAATACATTGGTCAATAGATTTTACTTTAGTCATGAGATAAGAAACATTTCATCAGCTCTCTGAGTGCACACACATTTCTGTGGTTACCTGCATACTAGACGGACGTCTGTTATCTGTTTAGCTTAGAGTAGAGAGAAGGGAGTGAATCCACTAATGTCCTAAAATTTAAGCTAAATAATTATATCTAACAAGATTAGCTTCACTAATCAAAAGGTACATGTATTATGAGGAATGAAAAGCATGTGTTTATCTGTAATCTTGTTAGAGATAACAATCTTCTATACTGTCAAAGTAACTAGAAGTTGAATATTTTCTCCAGTTTGCCCAGAAAAAAAAACTAATTTAAATGGACTGTAATGACTGTGCTGGACGTCTTTTTAGGTGAAGGTTTATTATAAATAGCAATGGAATACAAGTTTCATGTGTAGACCACACTTCCTTAGTCCCATACACAATGTGCTAGACTCATGTGGTTAAATACAAAAAACTGCCAGTTGTGCACATATCAAACAAAGGTCAAAGGGTAAAGGAACAGCATGGTCATTACAGTCCATTTAAAGGAGTTTTTTTCTGGGCAAACTGGAGAGAATCTTCACACATTCTGCATCGCTATCACCCTGACTCTGTGCATCAGGCATACGGAGCAAAACGAAAAGACTACTGCGGACTACCTCAACTCTTCGGTTCAAAATTACTTGGATGCTCAACACTACAAGGTTAGTACATATAATAAGTACTAGCTAGCTTTACCCAAAAGTCGCAATACTGCGCTAGGGAGTGCTGTCTCTTTTTTTATCTTTTCTCCTAGAAGTTGAATATGTTAATCACTGCTGTAAAACCACCCACAGCCTGAAGAGACAGAGTAAGTGAAAAACTGCTAAAACTAAGTGAAACAGCATGGTGAGAAAATCCCTTTAAAGTAGATAAAGAGAACCAAATCAAAGAAATGAGTCGTGCATTTTTTTTAGGTAAAATGATCCATTACTACATACCGAATATATTCGAGTATAAGCCGAGTTTTTCAGCACAAAAAATGTGCTGAAAAATCCCCTCTCCGCTTATACTCGAGTCACTGTCGGCACTCGGGCGCTGCGATGGCCTGTGCGCCGGCAGGGACATTTCTGATACATGCGACTCCTTAGGGAGCGCATATAGCAGAATCCCAAGTAAGCTGACAGCGACGGGCACTGCCGTGGCCCGTGCGCTGACGGCGATCTCTTCCCCTATATGCGACTCCTCCAGAGCGCATGTAGGTGAAGAGATACCACTGCAGTGCAGAAAGCGAGCGCTCCGTGCTCCGCAATGGACTCCGGACAGCCTTCAAGCAGACTTGCGGCCGTCCGGAGTTTTCCGGCACAGGCAGCGTGTGTCATCACGCTGCGTGCGCGGCCTGATGACATCACCCGCCTGTGCCAGGAAGACGGAGGAGAGTGCTCGGGAGGCCGGAAAGCGAGGAGGCGGAGCGGCGAGGGAGTGAGGTAAGTGTTTGCTTTGGTTTTTTTTATAACTTGCCTATTACCTGCCTATTCCTGCCTTTAGGGACCTATACCTGCCTATACCCTCCCTAGAAGGACATATACCTGCCTATACCCTACCTAGAAGGACATATACCTGCCTATACCCTATCTTTAAGGACTTATACCTGCCTATTCCTACCTATAAGGACATATACCTGCCTATACCCTACCTAGAAGGATATATACCTTCCTATTTCCTTCCTTTAAGTACATATACCTGCCTATATCCTACCTAGAAGGACTAATACCTGCCTATACCCTACCTAGAAGGACATATACCTGCCTATACCCTACCTATAAGGACATATACCTGCCTATATCCTACCTAGAAGAACATATACCTGCCTATATCCTACCTAGAAGGACATATACCTGCCTATACCCTACCTAGAAGGACATATACCTGCCTATACCCTAACTATAAGGACATATACCTGCCTATATCCTACATAGAAGGACATATACCTGCCTATACCCTACCTAGAGGGACATATACCTGCCTATATCCTACCTATAAGGACATATATCTGCCTATATCCTACATATAAGGACATATACCTGCCTATATCCTACCTATAAGGACATATACCTGCCTATATCCTACCTATGAGGACATATATCTGCCTATATCCTACTTATAAGGACATATACCTGCCTATATCCTACCTAGAAAGACATATACCTGCCTATACCCTAACTAGAAGGACATATACCTGCCTATACCCTACCTAGAAGGACATATACCTGCCTATTCCTACGTATAAGGACATATACCTGCCTATATCCTACCTAGAAGGACATATACCTGCCTATAGAAGGACATATACCTGCCTATACCCTACCTAGAAGGACTTATACCTGCCTATTCCTACCTATAAGGACATATATCTGCCTATATCCTACCTAGAAGGACATATACCTGCCTATACCCTACCTAGAAGGACATATACCTGCCTATACCCTACCTAGAAGGACATATACCTGCCTATATCCTACCTATAAGGACATATATCTGCCTATATCCTACATAGAAGGACATATACCTGCCTATACCCTACCTAGAAGGACATATACCTGCCTATACCCTACCTAGAAGGACATATACCTGCCTAACCTTACATATAAGGACATATACCTGCCTATACCTTACCTAGAAGGACATATACCTGCCTATACCCTACCTAGAAGGACATATACCTGCCTATACCCTACCTATAAGGAAATATACCTGCCTATTCCTACCTATAAGGACATATACCTGCCTATATCCTACCTAGAAGGACATATACCTGCCTATACCCTACCTATAAGGAAATATACCTGCCTATTCCTACCTATAAGGACATATATCTGCCTATATCCTACCTAGAAGGACATATACCTGCCTATACCCTACCTAGAAGGACATATACCTGCCTATACCCTACCTAGAAGGACATATACCTGCCTATTCTTACATATAAGGACATATACCTGCCTATATCTTACCTAGAAGGACATATACCTGCCTATACCCTACCTAGAAGGACATATACCTGCCTATACCCTACCTATAAGGAAATATACCTGCCTATTCCTACCTATAAGGACATATACCTGCCTATATCCTACCTAGAAGGACATATACCTGCCTATATCCTACCTATAAGGACATATACCTGCCTATATCCTACCTATAAGGACATATATCTGCCTATATCCTACTTATAAGGACATATACCTGTCTATATCCTACCTAAAAGGACATATACCTGCCTATACCCTACCTAGAAGGACATATACCTGCCTATATCCTACCTAGAAGGACATATACCTGCCTATTCCTACGTATAAGGACATATACCTGCCTATATCCTACCTAGAAGGACATATACCTGCCTATACCCTACCTAGAAGGACATATTCCTGCCTATACCCTACCTATAAGGACATATACCTGCCTATTCCTACCTATAAGGACATATACCTGCCTATATCCTACCTAGAAGGACATATACCTGCCTATACCCTACCTAGAAGGACATATACCTGCCTATTCCTACCTAGAAGGACATATACCTGCCTATATCCTACCTATAAGGACATATATCTGCCTATATCCTACCTATACGGACATATACCTGCCTATATCCTACCTAGAAGAACATATACCTGCCTATATCCTACCTAGAAGGACTAATACCTGCCTATACCCTACCTAGAGGGACATATTCCTGCCTATATCCTACTTATAAGGACATATACCTGCCTATATCCTACTTAAAAGGACATATTCCTGCCTATACCCTACCTAGAAGGACATATACCTGCCTATACCCTACCTAGAAGGACATATACCTGCCTATATCCTACCTAGAAGGACATATACCTGCCTATATCCTACCTAGGAGGACATATACCTGCCTATACCCTACCTAGAAGGACATATTCCTGCCTATACCCTACCGATAAGGACTTTTTCGTGCCTATTCCTACCTATAAGGACATATACCTGCCTATATCCTACCTAGAAGGACATATACCTGCCTATACCCTACCTAGAAGGACATATACCTGCCTATTCCTACCTAGAAGGACATATACCTGCCTATATCCTACCTATAAGGACATATATCTGCCTATATCCTACCTATAAGGACATATACCTGCCTATATCCTACCTAAAAGGACATATACCTGCCTATAACCTACCTAGAAGGACATATACCTGCCTATACCCTACCTAGAAGGAGATATACCTGCCTATACCCTACCTATGGGGACATATACCTGCCTATAACCTGCCTATGGGGACATATACCTGCCTATAACCTACCTATAAAGAGATATACCTGCCTATAACTGCCTATGGGGGACATATACCTGCTTATAACTGCCTATGGCGGACATTTATCTGCCTATGGGGGACATTAAACTGCCTATACCTGCCTATGGAGGACATATACCTGCCTATAACTGCCTATGAGGGATATTAAACTTCCTATACCTGCCTATGTCATTTTATTGGTATCCATTTTTATTTTTTAAATTCACCAGTAGCCGCTGCATTTTCCACCCTAGGCTTATACTCGAGTCAATAAGCTTTCCCGGTTCTTGTGACAAAAGTAGGTGCCTCGGCTTATACTCAGGTCGGCTTAAACTCGAGTATATATGGTAATTTGTGAGTGACAAAAGTATGTGAACCTTTGCTTTTAGTATCAGGTATAATCCCCTTGTGCAGCAATGATTGCATATAAACATTTCCTATAATTGTTGATTAGTACTGCACATTGGCTTGAAGAAATTTTAGCCTTGGAGAAGTTTTTATGCACCATCTGTGCAATCATGGGGAGAATAATTATTTGGCCAAATTAAAGAAATATAATGAACTAAAGCTAAATTGAAGTAATTTTACTACATCAGAATATGTAATTCTATTGTGCAATCAATTATCATATATCTTGAGGCTTACAGTAATAGAGCGGGTAGCGCTGAGTGGAGGACTTCCTTTGTCTACTACTTTAACTGTGACTTGATACTGACCCTTCAATGTCCTATCCAGATTACTTGCAACCCTGTAAGTAAATAAAAAAACATAATGAATTTAAAGCACTTCCTGCAAACCAAAGAGAGTGTTCTGCCTGCATGCAAACAACAGACCTGACAGAACCTGTGTATATGCTGTCTTCAGAAACAGTGGTAATGCTAAAGATGTTTCCAAGTTGCTGAGTTCCACCAATGGAAAACATGAATTCTACTTTGTCAATTGAAAAGGTTAATATGGCATTGTCTCCACTGTCTTCATCTTTAGCCTTTATAGAAAAAGAAAATTAAATGTAGCAATTTTAAAATACAATAAGGCCCCGTTCACACGACGGATTTGGGCGCGTGTTTCGCCGCGGCCATATCCTCATCGGGCCGCGCCGCAAACTCGCGTCTCCCGACGCAGGTTTGCAGCGCGGGCGGTGGGCGTGGCCTCACCGCGGTAGGGGCGTGGTTTGGGGCTCGGCTTGCGCCGAGGACTTGCCCCCATGCAAATTAAGAGCAGGGGGCAAACCGCGACGCTAGCTGCGCCGCTAGCCGCGCCGCTAGCCGCATCCCAGCCGCACACCACCCGCGGCGACACCCGCGGCGCTGCCCGCGGCCGCCGCGCAGAGCACTCCTGTCAAGAAATGACAGGAGAGTTGTTCACACGCGCGGGTCTGTCCGCTGCCCCGGAGCCGTGGCCAAACCCGCGCAGTGTGAATATTAACGCGGTTTCCCATAGGAAACCATGTTAATAAACTAGGCGCGATTTGTCCGCGGGTTCCGACGCGGTTTCCGCGGCCATAACCACGGCCAAATCGCGTCGGAACCCGCGGCCATAACCGCAGCCAAATCCGTCGTGTGAACAGGGCCTAAGGGTATGTTCACACGACGAGGATTTCCACACAAACTACGCCTTGAATTTCACTTTGGAAACTTTAAAATAAAGATTCCCATTGACCTTAATAGAAAATATGCATTGTAGTTCATACAAAGCATATTTTTGTTGTGGGGTCAAAAAACTTTGAATGTGTTCATTCTTTGGTCCGGTCGTATTCAACATGGAAAACTCATGGAAATGTATTATTGATATCAATGGAATGGCTAAAATCCTCATGTAATAAATGCCCAAAACATTTGTATGTGTATTGCATGTGGATTTTAATGTGGATCTGCATCCAAAACCAATAGGCATTGCACTCTGACTGTAAACCACCTGTAAACCCTGATCTGAAAAACTCATCTAAATCCACATGCAATAAGCATGTACTTTAGTAAAAAAAATACATGTCGAACAAAGTAGATTTCTGCGGCAGAATCCTTGTAGATTCCGCACTTAAATTTGTTAAAAGTGTTAGGGTAAGTTCACACGCCGTCTTTTTTGCCGAAGACGCCATCAGCGCTGAGAAGAGGTTGTTTTCTCATTGAAGATTCTGCACTTGCAATTGTGGAATTTGAGCGAGCAATCGACTTAGACTCCTATATTTTATTATTATAGGTATGAAAAATGCCTCAAAGAATAGACATGTCAATTCTGTACGTGTGGACTGATAATACTTGAGTTAAAATCAAAGTATAGGGCATAGTAATCACTTTACATTTGAATTGGAAGCTGATTCTGGACGTGGAATCCGCACCCAGAATCAGCATCCAAATCTGCCATGTGAACATATCCTTATAAATACGTAACATAATACATTAATGCTAAATTCAGTTATAAATTTTAGCTTGAATTTCCACAGAAAATTTCCCACAGAAAATCTGCAGCAAAAATATCTTAAAGTGAATAGGGTTTTAACAAGTATTACTCACAAGCTGCAGATAAAATTAGCACATTTTTACTTAAAGAGCACCTATCACTTCCACACAAACACCTAGAATTGATAGTAGATGAAATAATAAGACTTTTCTCAAATACATGTCATTAGCAATTCAGAGGGTTTCCCTCAGTTTTACAGGGAAACAGGTTTTACTTTCACTTTGTAACTCAGGAGATCCTTATGAATCTGTTGGGAGATACCAATTCTGCAGGGGGAGTCTCTCACTCCATACAGTACAGCACACTAAGGCTGTGTCTACACTGCAGTGGACAAAAAATGACCTGAAAGCCAAATACTAAAAACTGAGTTTTCTGTCCCCTGCCTATCAAAAACAGCTGAAAAAAACGGCCGTTTATTGCTGCGATTTGCGTTTTTTTGGCACGTTTTTTGCTTGTCTTCAAGTCTGGTTTTCAATGTCTGCATAATGGAATTTGGTGCTAGTAAAATTATCTTACTTTTGTAGCCAAAAATATGAGTCCATTTTTTTAATGGATTTTAGCGCCAAAATACTTATTTTTACAGATTTTGCCACTAATAAAGTTATGTCGCTTCTGCTGTTAAAAATATTGTTCTTATGGATTTCGGCACTAAAATAAATTTTTTTAGGGATTTAGGCACTATTAAAGTTATCTCGATTTTGTCACTAAAAATACTTTTTTTTTACAGATTTTGGCGCTAATAAATTTATCTCCAAAATCTGTAAGAAAAAAGGATTTTTAGCGACAAAAGCGAGAACTTTAATAGTGCCAAAATCCTTAAAGCATTTGTGTTAAAATCCATAAAAAAGTATTTTAGCGCCAAAATACGTGAAAAATTTATTTTTAGCGCCAAAAGCAAGAACTTTAATAGCACCAAAATCCTTAAAAAAAGTAGTTTTAGCAACAAAAGGTTGGTAACTTTAAAAGCGCCAAAATCCGTAAAAAAAAAACATTTTGGCGCCAAAATCTGTACAAAAACCATTTATTTTTATCTTCACAAGAAATTTATTAGTGTAAAAATTTTCCAAGAAAAGGATTTTAGCACCGAAAGCCTTAAAAAGTATATTTAGCGTCAGAGCAAAAATCTTGAATTGCGCAAAAAACGCTAGCGACAAACCTGATCACTTTATTACAAACGGTATGAACGAGGGCACTTGTATGCAGAATTGAAAAAAAGTATAAACTTTAACACCCACTATAGGAGGTTTTTCATTGAAAAATCGCAGCAAAAAACGTCCAGCGCTTTCCATAGACTCCTGTAGTAAATTTTCTGCTCTGGCGTTTTTTTTTGCAACAAGTTACAAAAGACGACCAGTAAAAAAAACGAGCCAAAAAAAACCAACAATCAGTGGAGACAGCAGGACATTTTTACAATAGAAGTCTATGGGAGCTGTTTTCAGTCGTTTTTTCAGTGTTTTTAGAAAATGAAAAACGCTGAAAAAATAGACTTTTCTGTGCAGTGTAGACATAGTCTAAGGAAACAGGTTGACAGAGTTTACCTGTTGCTTCAGCCTCCTCCTCCATAGCACACAGGCATCTGTAACTGCTGCTGGTGTGCACATGATGTAGACTTGCAGACTCCCCCTGCACTGTGGACTCTCCCAGCTCTGGAACTTACAACTGTCATCCATCAAGCTGTCATGTGCCAACTTGGCCCTACCTCAGAGCTGTCTTAAAGGGACAGCACTTTTTTAAAAACTGAAATACAGATGAAATCCTTTGGTTTTCCTAAGAAGCATATTTGAGAAAGTGTTTGTATTTTAGTCTTCTGTTACTTCAAGAGGTTTGTCTGAAGGTGATAGGTACTCTTTAAGTCTGAAAAAGAACCATACCTGAGCCATATCTGAAATCAACCATATGGTAAATTTAAGCTACCTGGTGAACCATTCTAAATCTCTTAGCCAGGTCCAGATCCTTTTAATTGTTCTCACATCAAAATTGAAAGACATGACCTAACTGCCAAAATGGCCCCGGGAACATGCTTATGTAATCCTCAGTGGGGATTCCATACATTAAAGTGGTTGTCCAGTTATTGAAAAAATATTATGTTCCTGGGACCTCAATCAAAAAAAACTATACTCGCCTTCCTCTGGTCCTCGGTTCCAGGGCTGCATCTCTCCAGTCTTCTGCTGCTATTCTTCTACCTCCAAACAGGGACTTCACCACTGTAGCAGCTGGTCATGTGCTACTACTTACATTACCATTTGAAGATGTTTACTTCCTAACAGTGATGTAAATGAGAGGCACATGACCACTTCCGTTCAGAAGAAGAAGAATGAAAGCAGATGACTGGATAGACACAGCACTGGAATCGAGGACCAAAGAAATTGAACATTTTTTGCGGGATGAGGGGTTAATTGTGTCCCAGGAACATAATCTTTTTTTTTAAACTAGACTTTGCAGTAAAATAAGGGTGTGCATTTCTTGTGTTCCACGTGATTTTATATGAGCATCGGAATCAACATTATCAGTGTCACACACAAACTGTAAATATACATTGCATAAATGTTTTAAAAAAGAAATGGCACAGATTTTTTTCATTACATTGTTCTAGGACAGGGGCGTCAAACTCGTGCCTGAGGGCCAAATCTGGCCTGCAGTGTACTTATATTTGGCCCGTGAGTAATGACTAGGCAGTGTACAACGGAGAAGAGGAAGACATTTGATTTTACATGTGTTTGTAGTATAATGCTTTGCTTGTTCCATATTCAATATTGAAGCAAAACTTCAGTTTGTTTCCTTATGAAAATGTTTATCATTATATCTTATGAGAAGGAAAAACTGCAGCAATTCTAGACATTTTTTCAATAAATATCTAGGTTTTATTTTGGCCCACTGTGTATTTGAGTTTGACACCCCTGTACTAGGACGACTGTGCAGTAAGCAATATTTTTGAACATCTAAATGAAATATGAAATGAAATAAAACATGTACAATAATTACCTTTACAGAATCTACTTCATTATTAATAACAGCAGTTTCAGGTATTACCACTGTAGAGATACAATAGTGATAATAAGTATGCTTCAGAGTGTCATATTAATATAGTTTGTAAGGTTGTCTAGTTAAACCTATTCTTCTACAACATTGATCCAAGGGAGAACAAAACCCCATGAGACAGAAGTCAATTTTCCAACCAAGAAAAGCCTCTAGGCTCCTTTTAAACTCTTCCAATTAATTTACTCTGACACCTCCTATAGCAGAGGTATCCAGTCTCACTGCTCTTACAGTTACCAACTTGTTATAGTTGCACTCCTAACTGTAAATAGACTGTTATAAAGATCTCAATGCTAGCCTTTGACATATCTATACGTACAGGTAAACCTCTTTGAGATAAACACCCAAAATGTCACAAAATTGGTCTTTCGTGGGGGTGGTCCTTTCAAACAAAAAAAAATACACAGGATGTTAGTTGAAGTGTTTGATAAATATATCAAATATGTACAGCACACAAATAAGCAAAATTAATGACCCCAGTCATGTAATAAAGGACAGTTTGTATGTAGCTTAAAGTAGAGAGTGTCTAGAATCTGGGGTGTAATGTCCTGCCCTGTACTATTTGTAACATATAAACTCAGTATCTGAACTGTATATGGTGGTGATCTTCTACTTCTGTCTTCCAGTTTAGTGCAGGTCAGGAGTTTTTAATTTTAAGTTAGAGAGATTCCCATAGTAGACAATGGAAAGAGAAACACATGTGGCCACCTTTATTCTTTATGTGGCTGGGAATGAGCAAAGGCCAAATGTGGAGGTAATGAGATGGATAAACCCCTTCAACTGATCAGATCCCAAGGTCATGGTCCATCCTCCGAGTAGTCACTAATTGGCAGTGTGACACAGTAGTAATGAAGATCACAGATCGGTAGTCAGATCTAGCCAGAGTCAGAGTCAAGTTAACAAAAAGACAAAGAAAAAGTGAAGAACTAAACAAGAAGCCAAGAGAAGACTTGAAGCCAGAGGTCAGGGTCATGGAAGCGTACAATCACAAATCCAAGGCATGGGGCTACTGGAAGGCCAGGAAAACCAGGACTAGTCACTAAACAGGTAGGCCGTATAGGCAGTAAGCAGGCTCGAGACAGATTCTAGGAGGACAACTGATACTCAAGCAAGAATCAGGAAGCCCTATGCAGTTATTAGGGGCAACACAGTACATTCTCCCTTATTAACCAAGCAAGAGAGTTATTGCATTATATTTTATTTATGCCCTTTATTTTAAGAATTATGGGACCCAAGACTAATACATATAAGACAAGAGTATTTAAGGAGGTAGCAAATTTATGATACAGTATGGGACACAGTCATAAACTTGCTGCATTATTTGACAGTCTAGTCTAAGTTTGCACTAAGGAAGACATGTATGATCGGGTTTTTACCCTTTTCTCGTGTAAAATTCCTCTATGTGAGCAGGCTACCATGTTTCCCCGAAAATAAGACAGTGTCTTATATTAATTTTTGCTCCTAAAGACGAGCTAAGACTTGTTTTTAGGGGATGTTTTATATTTCTATGAACAATAATTCACATTTATTGTTGAACAAAACATCAACATGTATTAATATATTGTAGTGATTTCATCACAAACATCAGCATAAGCAGCCAAACTCTGAAATGCATAAAGAAAAATGCACTAGGTCTTATTTTCGAGGGTGTCTTATTTTCGGGGAAACAGGATATGATGTCTAATGCGTGTAATGAATGTCTTAGGCGCATTGTTCCTAAGGGCTTGTTCACACAGAGTTTTAACTCCGTGTTACATCCGCTTTTAAGATCCGTCTCCGGGACCGACAGGACGGACCCAGGGAAAGATCTAAGCAATTAGCAGTGAGTTTATCACTGCGGGCTGTGAGGAAGAGGCAGCGCCGTTCACATGAGAGATCACTGCTGCGTGTTTCCATAGCGCAGCTCGGGTCCGTCTTTAAAAGAATTGCATGTCAATTCTTTCAAAGATGGAGCCGATAGGCAGGAGGGGAACATGTAGCGGTGATCTCTCATGTGAACGACGCTGCGGGTTCCTCGTTGCCGGCAGTGATAAAGTCAATGCTAATTGTTTAGATCCCTCTCTGGGACCGTCCTGTCGGTCCCAGAGACGGATCTTAAAAACGGATGTAACACGGAGTTAAAACGCCGTGTGAACAAGCCCTAAGACTTGAGACTTTCTAATGCGCCTAACATGAGGGGGCGTTCTGGGGACGTGTTGCACCACACTCATAATATTAGACACGTATATGAATGTGGTTCGGCAAACTAGGCGCATTACTGCTTGAACAGGCAGACCTATTTCAATGTGGTCTGCCTGAGCCTGAGCAGTCGTAATGGAACTAGATTTGCTGTTAGGGAAAAAAATGTCTAATATTTCTCAACTTACACCAGTACATTAATAAAAAGTGATTTCTGATTATCATATATCTCCTATAAAATGTATTTAGATTTAATAGAGTCTAAAACTAATTTTACATTAAACAACCCACTGATGTTGTTGCTCAGATTTTATAATTTTCACTACATTAAATTTGAAATGTATTTTTGCTGCTCTCACCGTTTATTCTACATACAACAAGAGCCAGTATATCACAGGTCTGGCTGGGACCTGTGGTTCACCAAGCAACATCGCTACCATAGTTTCTATTCACTGACATGCTATTCTAATGACTTTTCTTTTATTTCCAGCCTATCTATAGCCTTTATACATGTTTGGTGCATTACTAATGCGCCCAAGTTCCATAATGTGGCAAACACATAGGCGAGGCGCGTCAAACTTTACACACCATTTATAATCACACAAAAAAACACTTTCATACATCAGGCCCATTATACACTGAAAACGAGACTCGACAATTCACTTCAAAGCGCCTTCCTTCATATATGTTTCCCTAAGTCTTTTATTAAATCTTTTTCATTGTATTGATTAGGTTGGGTTCACACTACCGTATTGGATATGTGTGTGGTATCCATCAGGAGGCAATGAAAAAAGGTAACCGAGCAGATACCGCGACACACAGCAGCAGCCCCTAGGGGATAATAGAGGAGGTGCAGCCCAGTGTGGGCTACATTTTGCTATATTTATGGAGCATATATTATGGGACAGAATAGTGTAGTCGACTATGCTACTGTGTTCCGTAGAATAAGAGTATGCGCTGGGAAATAGAGCAAAATGTATGGTAGTGTGAACTCACTCTTACTTGCTAAAGGAGTCTGGTCTTCAATAGAGGAAGTCTTTATGGTCTTGTACTTCTATTGTGATCTTATAGGCTGACCATTCAAATGAATAGCTAAGTATGTATTAAGTAGATAGGCTGGAGCCACCAGAGCATGAGAACCATTTTATTGTCTATAGGGCATATGGAAAGAGATTGTCAAGATTAGAGAACCTCTTTAACAACTGAGGAGATGGGGGAACTGAAACATACCAAAATGTAGATATAAATAGATATTAATTTTGTATCAATCATAAGACTACAGAAAAGTAGGCTAATACATTGCATGATAACAAAATGACATTTTCAATATATTGTTGCTCGGTTTTTTTTTTATAAAGGAGCAATGTACAGCCAGTTGAGAGCTGCAGGATTTTACATTTCTCACAGGTGTCCATCCCTCTGTGAAGGAAATCAGTACTGGTTTAGGGCATTCTGTAGAATACTAATGAGCCTTTAACTATCTGTAATAACACACTACTACATAACTGAAACTAAATTACACCATATGTCTGAAAATGTGTGGACAGCCTTCCTAATTATTGTGTTAAGGAGTTTCAGCTACTCCCATTGCAAATAGCTGCATAAAATGAGACACAGAGCCAAGTTTATTGGAGGTGCTGAACCAAATATTGTTTTTGAATTGTATATACGGGGGACTGGCTGCCTCCATCTTGGTTTTTAGCACTCCACCCAACTACACAGACTTTTTAATCAGTGCAGTGTATTTAGTAGCTGGTGCCTTCACATTCTAAAAGGTAGGTCTGGATGGACCACAGAAAAAATATAGCGTTAGTGCACATAGTGTAGGACACACCTGCATTTGAGGTCTCGTTGAAGTCGAAGGTGGGTTTAAGCAATTTTGCGCAAAAGTGTGAACTAAGAACCTCATAAAACTTTCATGGTTTTTTAAGCAGAAAGTTTTTTTTTAACATATTCTATTTTTGTGTGCTGCTGTTTATTGTTTAATGAACAGCGTGCACCGACATTTAAAGTTTATTGGAGGTGCTGAACCAAATATTGTTTTTGGATTGTATATAGGGGGGACGGGCTGCCTCCATCTTGGTTTTTAGCACTCCACCCATCTACACAGACTTTTTAATCAGTGCAGTGTATTTAGTAGCTGGTGCCTTCACATTCTAAAAGGTAGGTCTGGATGGACCACAGAAAAATATAGCGTTAGTGCAACATAGTGTAGGACCCACCTGCATTTGAGGTCTCGTTGAAGTCGAAGGTGGGCTTAAGCAATTTTGCGCAAAAGTGTGAACTAAGAACCTCATAAAACTTTCGTGTTTTTTTAAGCAGAAAGTTTTTTTTTTAACGTATTCTATTTTTGTGTGCTGCTGTTATTGTTTTGACAGCGTGCACCGACATTTAAAGTTTATTGGAGGTGCTGAACCAAATATTGTTTTTGGATTGTATATAGGGGGGACGGGCTGCCTCCATCTTGGTTTTTAGCACTCCACCCATCTACACAGACTTTTTAATCAGTGCAGTGTATTTAGTAGCTGGTGCCTTCACATTCTAAAAGGTAGGTCTGGATGGACCACAGAAAAATAAAGCGTTAGTGCAATGTAGTGCAGGACCCACCTGCATTTGAGGTCTCGTTGAAGTCGAAGGTGGGCTTAAGCAATTTTGCGCAAAAGTGTGAACTAAGAACCTCATAAAACTTTTGTGTTTTTTTAAGCAGAACGTTTTTTTCAACGTATTCTATTTTTGTGTGCTGCTGTTATTGTTATGTGTATTTAGATTACAGCCATCACAGCGTGCACTCATATTTAAAGTTTATTGGAGGTGCTGAACCAAATATTTTTTGGGATTGTATATAGGGGGGACGGGCTGCCTCCATCTTGGTTTTTAGCACTCCACCCATCTACACAGACTTTTTAATCAGTGCAGTGTATTTAGTAGCTGGTGCCTTCACATTCTAAAAGGTAGGTCTGGATGGACCACAGAAAAATATAGCGTTAGTGCAACGTAGTGTAGGACCCACCTGCATTTGAGGTCTCGTTGAAATCGAAGGTGGGCTTAAGCAATTTTGCGCAAAAGTGTGAACTAAGAACCTCATAAAACTTTTGTGTTTTTTTTAAGCAGATCGTTTTTTTCAACGTATTCTATTTTTGTGTGCTGCTGTTATTGTTATGTGTATTTAGATTACAGCCATCACAGCGTGCACCCACATTTAAAGTTTTTTGGAGGTGCTGAACCAAATATTGTTTTTGGATTGTATATAGGGGGACGGGCTGCCTCCATCTTGGTTTTTAGCACTCCACCCATCTACACAGACTTTTTAATCAGTGCAGTGTATTTAGTAGCTGGTGCCTTCACATTCTAAAAGGTAGGTCTGGATGGACCACAGAAAAATATAGCGTTAGTGCAATGTAGTGTAGGACCCACCTGCATTTGAGGTCTCGTTGAAGTCGAAGGTGGGCTTAAGCAATTTTGCGCAAAAGTGTGAACTAAGAACCTCATAAAACTTTCGTGTTTTTTTAAGCAGAAAGTTTTTTTTAACGTATTCTATTTTTGTGTGCTGCTGTTATTGTTATGTGTATTTAGATTACAGCCATCACAGCGTGCACCCACATTTAAAGTTTTTTGGAGGTGCTGAACCAAATATTGTTTTTGGATTGTATATAGGGGGGACGGGCTGCCTCTATCTTGGTTGAATCACGGCGCGTCGGAGCGCACGTTTTCGAGCGCTCGAACGTGAAAGCTGCGCCTCATGTATGTCGGCACCTGAGGTGTGATCATACATGCGGTGTAAATTCCACCATGCCTCGCCAGAGTGTGAGGTGCAATGCGGAACTTAGGCGCAGTGTGGGACTGCGCCTAAGATTCGCCGGCCGAGGAGGTGCGTTTATACATGCGGTGAAAAGATCCCTGCGCCTTGCCAGAGTGTGAGCGCAGTGCAGGACTTAGGCGCAGTGCGGGACTGCGCCGAACATGTATTCCGATTCGAGACAGGCTGGAAAACAGCGAGAAATCATTAAACATGTTAGTGAAGAGCAAAAAGAGTTATCTTTCAAATGAATGAATGAATGAGTAAAGTTTAAAATCAAAGCTGTCTAAAAGCAATTAAATGTAGTGAAAAAGTGGATCATTTAAAAGTAAAGGGATAATATATATAAGATCGTTCAAGAAATAAATCTCAGCTCTCAGCGCCGTGAGGCATGGAGTATGAATCAAAAAAACGTTTTTAGTACGTGTAAAACATTATCTGAAAAAGAGCTCAAACCTTCTAAAAAAATACATAAATAAAATCACTAACAAAAAATCAAGAACGGCGCTACATCAGGAATTGGGATATTGAAAATTCCCGGAAAATACAGTAATTCAAATTCTGTAAGCTCTTCTCATTGGTCGGCAGAAACCAGCCAATCAGGATAGGAGTGACAGTGAACCATTATACCCTATGGAGAAGTATTGACCAATCAAAAGAAAAGGCAGGACAGTTCAAAATACAGTAAAAAAGGCAGAAAAGAGCTGATTGGTTGAACTAGCGGGGGCTTGGCTATTCCAGCCAATCAGAGTGCAAGCTACTTTGTCCCATTGTAGTCTATGGAGAGATCGGGGCAATGAAATCTCGGCTCTCAGCGCCGTGAGGCATGGAGTATGATTTAAAAAATCTTTTTTATTAAGTGTAAAATATTATCTGAAAAAGAGCTGAAACCTTCTATAAACATAAATCAATTAAATCACTAACAATGCGTTTGTCGCCGTCACCGGCGCAACATCAGGAATCGGGATATTGGAAACTGCCGAGAAATACAGTAATTCAAATTCTGTAAGCTCTTCTCATTGGTCGGCATAAACCAGCCAATCAGAATAGGAGAGACAGCGAACCATTATAACCTATGGAGTAGTATTGACCAATCACATGAAAAGGCGGACAGTCAATGGAGAGATGGGGGCACTGAAATCTCAGCGCCGTGAGGCATGGAGTATTAGTAAATAAATCGTTTTTATTAAGTTTAAAACATTCTCTGTAAAAGAGCTAAAACCTTCTATAAACATACATCAATCATATCAATAACAACGCGTTTGTCGCTGTCACCGGCGCTACATCAGGAATTGCGATATTGTAAATTGCCGGGAAATACAGTAATTCAAATTCTGTAAGCGATTCTCATTGGTCGGCAGAAACCAACCTATCAGAATAGGAGCGACAGTGAACCATTATAACCTATGGAGAAGTATTGACCAATCACATGAAAAGGCGGACAGTTCAAAATACAGTAAAAAAGACAGAAAACAGCTGATTGGTTGAGACCAGGCGGCAGATATGAATCCACCAATCATATGTAGTGCGTCTATTTTGAGTGGAGAAAGAAGGGCGCGATAGAAGGGCGCCCTAAAAGTTATCACTGTCTATGGGAAATATTCTAGTACTGTGATTGGTTGGGGGGGAAGAGGGGCTCGTCCTGCTTAGCCAATCAGCGGGTGAGCTACCTTCTCAGAGTTCTATGGGGAAAAGAAATGCAGAGCGAGCTCTGTTTGTGATTGGCTAAGTTAAAAGAGGTGCAATTATTTGGGCCAATGGGAGAGCGAGCGACGCTCATATGGGTTTTCTAATGCAATCTATAATACAACTGTACATGCCTGAAATCAAATGATAAGACTCACGAAGTTGTACCGATGTGTATATAAAATGAACAATAATATGGGGGTAACAAAAATAAACTATTAAAAATGAATTCAATGAGTTTATTTTTATTTCTTTATTTTCGTTACACCCATATTATTGATCATTGGCTAACGAAAATAAAGAAATAAAAATGAACTCATTGAATTCATTTTTATTAGTTTATTTTCGTTACACCCATATTATTGTTTATTTTATATAGAGACAAACGCGTTGTTAGTGATTTTATTGATGTATGTTTATATAAGGTTTTAGTTCTTTAACAGAGAATGTTTTACACCTAATAAAAACAATTTATTTACTAATACTCCATGCCGCACAGTGCTGAGATTTCATTGCCCCCATCTCTCCATAGACTACAATGGGACAAAGTAGCTTGCGCTCTGATTGGCCGGGATAGCCAAGCCCCCGCTAGCTCAACCAATCAGCTCTTTTCTGCCTTTTTTACTGTATTTTGAACTGTCCCGCCTTTTCATTTGATTGGTCAATACTTCTCCATAGGTTATAATGGTTCACTGTCGCTCCTATTCTGATTGGCCGGGATAGCCAAGCCCCCGCTAGCTCAACCAATCTGCTCTTTTCTGCATTTTTTACTGTATTTTAAACTATCCCGCCTTTACATTTGATTGGTCAATACTACTCCATAGCTTATAATGGGTCACTGTCGCTCGTATTCTGATTGGCTGGTTTCTGCCGACCAATGAGAAGTGCTTACAGAATTTGAATTACTGTATTTCCCGGCAATTTCCAAGATCCTAATTCCCGATGTAGCGCCGTGCTTGATTTTTGGAAAGTGATTTTATTTATGGTTTTTTTTAGAAGGTTTGAGCTCTTTTTCTGATAATGTTTTACACCTAATAAAAACGATTTTTGGAATCATACTCCATGCCTCACGACGCTGAGAGCTGAGATGTATTTCTTTTGCGATCAGCTATATGTTTCCTCTCATGTTAAGTTTTCGCTTCACTTCGCCTCCTCCAGCTCATTTAGACCACATTCAAGTAGGTCTGCCTGTCGGAGCTGGCGAGCGCTGCAATGCGCCGCACTTTGCCGAGCCGCGATCATGCATGCCTCAGAGTATTCGAATGTGGTGCGTCCCGCCTCAGAACGTCCACACCGCGCCCATTGCACGCCCCTTCATGTTAGGCGCATCCGAAAGTGGCGAAGGTTGCGCCTAACGTCGCATCACTGCGTCCAACAGGGGATTTGGATCAGTGAGGCGCCGTTTTCGCCAGAAAAAAGGCGCAACTCCCGATCATACATGTCGCCCATTGTGTCCAAAGTGTCAATATTTTGTGGGGCACTATTATTTTCCAGCACTGCCTTAACTTTCTTGGGCATGGAGCTCACTAAAGCTTCACAGGTTGCCACTGGAATCCTGGACCTTGCGTTCCATCTGAGGATGCCCCACAGATGCTCAATCAGTTTTAGATATGGAAACATGCTTGGCATTTTCTTTAGCAAGACAGTGGTCATCTTGAAGGTGTGTTTGAGGTTGTCATCATGCAGTCCAGTTTCTGAAGGGAGGGGGTCATGCTCTGCTTCACAAGGTAACAGCATATGTTAACATTCACGGTTCCCTCGATGACATGTAGCTCCCCACAGCTAGCAGTACTCATGCAGCCCCAAAACTATGATACTCCCACCACCATGCTTGACTGTAGGCAAGACACACTTGTCTTTGTACTCCTCACCTGGTTGCCATCACATATGCTTGACACCATATGAGCCAAATAAATTTATCTTGGTCTCATCAGATAACAGGACATGGTTCCAGTAATTCATGTCCTTAGTATGCTTGTCTTCAGCAGCTTTCTTGTGCATCATCTTTAGAAGAAGCTTCCTTCTGGGATAACAACCTTGTAAACCAATGTGATGCAGTGTGCAGTGTATGGTCTGTTCACTGACAGGCTAACCTCCAACCTTTTTAACCTCTACAGCAATGCTGGCATCACTCATATGTCTATTTTGAAGACAATCTCTTGATATGATGATGAGCATGTGCACTCCACTTCTCTGGTTGACATGGTGCGGCCTGTTCAGAGTGGGACTTGTCTTGTTAAACTGCTGTATGGTCTTGGCCACCATGCTGTAGCTCAGTTTCAGGGTGTTTGCAATCATCTGATAGCCTAGGCCATCTTTTTTCAGATCCTCAAAGAGCTTTTTGCGATGAGGTGCTATGTTGAACTTTCAGTGACCAGTATGAGGGAGTGTGAGAGTGATTGTAATGAGCTGAGGTAGTGGATTCTCTGGGTCACCACAAGAGATGGATATGAACCACATCAGGGACCAGAGTCTAAGGAGCCCGCCGGTATTCAACAGAGCCAGCCACAAAGCGGGTTGGACTTTGCTGCGAGGGACTGCCAGGTCATTACCCCTGACATGGCCACTCACAGTGACAGCAAATGTGCAGTTGTGATACAGGAGGAGCAAATTTGAGACATGGTCAGTGGACAAGCAGTAAGGTCAGGGCAGGCAGCAAGCAGGGAATAGTCAGAGTACATAGCAGAGGTCAAATCCAAGAATAACTAGTAAAGCAGGTACTGCTCAGGGCAATAAAACAAACACAGGGGTGAAGTAAGGAAGGGGAGTCAGTGCGCGCACCCTAGGGAGTGGGAATGCGCTCTCCGGTCAGTGTCTGTGAGCGGAGCAGGAGCAAGGAGAGGTGAGTACTGTCTCCAGGGAACAAAGACAGGAGTGCAATAATACCAAATCTACCAAACCTGCTCCTCATTGACACCAGAAACCTTGTAACGCTAATGAATCACATGACACTATGGAGGGAAATTAGCAAATTGGGCACTGTGGGGCTCCATGTAAGATCTCACCTCGTGGGGTAAGGATGATTTTCAGAAAGGTCACTTTGAGATACTGTACACAGAAGCTGCAGATCCTCAGCAGAAATCAGGGGCTATGGCTTGGATATCTGCTGCACATTCCACAATGGATTTTTCCAAAGATGAGAAACCATCACATAAACATACTCTAATTACCATTGAGGATTAATATTGTTGCTAGAGCACACATACACATTTCATATATTCTTTGCCTCCAAATAATTATTGGCAACAGTATGAGGAAGACCTTGACTGTACCCTCATGCATAAAGCAAGGTTAAGAAAACTCTATTGGCCGGCACAGAGCCTTGGCCTCAGTCAAAGGACATCTTTGGTGTAAATTGCAGGTCAGGTCTTATCATCCAACATCAATGTATAATCACTCCAATGCTCCTTTGAGCACAAATTCACAGAGATACACTCAAAAATATTGTAGAAAGCTTTACCAAAAGAACAGATGTTGTTACAAAAAAGGCCCAACTTCAAATTAATGCCCATGGTTTTAAAATAGGAAGACCAACATACTTATATAGGTGACTTATATAGGTGACTTAGCTAGGTGTACATACTGTATACTTTTGTCCACATAGTATAATTATGTTACTTAAAATAAATTAGCTAGTATGGATAAAAATAAAATTTCTTCCTTTAAATTTGTTTTTTAGATGTTTAGAAGCAAAAACCACCCACAAAATGATAGTTGCAGAACATGATTTTATGAAGTATTAAAGATTGTATTGCACTGGGTATAAAAATATCCGCAAATATTCAATTTAAAAATATAGATACAACTCAACATATTTTCAATATTCTAAAATGTCAGATAAAGTTGCCTATAAAATGTCACATGGGATAAAAACTTGTAGTTCTATAATTTTATCTTCACTTTATATAATATAACCTTAACATTCTTCGAAAGGTATGTGAATCTTAACAAGGACATTCATAGCCCTGAAGCCAAAGCTCAACAAATTTCTAGAACAGAAAGACTCTTTGGGATTTGAGAACTTTACATGAGTGTCATATATGTTCATATCAGTATCTAAGCAACAGACATATATTAATGGCAAAAGGACTAAGAGCTATTAGCCCATCATTTTTGCGGGGTGGGCTTAAAGGGATTAACATTATGGCACATTCCTGAATGTTGTGGAAGACGACCATCAGTGCCATATCATAACATGTAGGGCCATGTTTTCCCCATATAGTCTGATTTTACTGGACCTAAGCTTCACAATGATAGTATTATAAAACCTTGAGTCAGTTTTCAGGATTGTTCTACATGCAGCCAGCATAAACAGTCAGTTTTGGTTAATATCATTAGCTATTTGGAGGAATGTAGAAGGGATGTTTCCATTATCAACATAGCTTTGGGACCCTTGCATTTATTCTCTGACCATGGTGACTATTTTGTATATCTAAAAAAAAGCCTGTCTCAATTCATGCACAAGATGCTGTAACAAAAATTACCACAGCAGCCTACAGGTTTTCCACTTCCTTTCCAAATTTCTATGTGGGCCTCTAACTGTGAAACAATAATATTACTTACCAAATGCACCCGTGATGTCGAAGAACTCAGGAGCATTATCATTAATGTCTTGTATGACCACTCTCTGGCTCACTAGACAAGAAAGAAAACATTAGTGTTTTAATACTGAAGTAATATGTTCTTATTTCATAGCACAGATCAACAATCATTAAGACTGTAGATTTCCTTAATTTATACAGGTCTCCAGTATTACTATTATAATAAATTTGTGAATGTTGTAAAATTTGTTTGTGTAAATAGAGTACAATCTTAAATTTGATGAGAATTATATATAAAGTTAAAGCGGTATACCCATCTCATTGGTTAGCTTTAAGCATATGGTAAATAATGATTATTACCATGTACATTGCTGTTCTGATTTTGCTTCTTTTCACAGAAAGAGCAGTTCTAATCTATTGCTTGCTTACAGATGGGTTTCTAGATTAGGACCACCTTTTCTCTAGCAGTGGGCAGTGACATCACTCACTGCTGTATCTTATAAGCAGGACAGGAACTTACAAAGAGAAACTTAAACCTGTGGTGTCTGGTCTCAGTGACACTGTTATCTGTGCATGTAAATAGACAGATAACAGTTGGTCTTGGCAACATATAAGGTTATGCTTCAAATAATTAATATGCACCTTTTCACTTACAGGTTAAACGCCGTAGCTGCAGGTCCCCACCTGTTATAATCACTGTGCAATCATCAAAATGCTAACGGCGTTCGAAATATCAATCCATGTAGCTTGTAATTCTCTTATAACCATTTTATTAAACTTCAATCTTAAAACCAAATGTGGTCATATTACTTTTAGATATTGTATACTCCAATTTATAAAGAAATTTCACCTGAGGATCCCGAACGAGTCTCTCAAATCATGCTCATATAGAACACAAAGTCCTTCACTACGTCCACTTGAGACGTTTCGAGGGTTGGACACACCCCCTTTGTCCAGCATGATGCTTGACAAATGATGCTTGACTTGTTCGGGATCCTCAGGTGAAATTTCTTTATAAATTGGAGTATACAATATCTAAAAGTAATATGACCACATTTGGTTTTATGATTGAAGTTTAATAAAAATGGTTTTAAGAGAATTACAAGCTACATGGATTGCTATATCAAACGCTGTTAGCATTTTGATGATTGCACAGTGATTATAACAGATGGGGACCAGCAGCTACAGCGTTTCACCTGTAAGTGAAAAGGTGCATATTAATTATTTGAAGCATAACCTTGTATGTTGCCAAGATCAACTGTTATCTGTGTATTTAAATACACAGATAACAGTGTCATGATGCATGATGCTTGACAAAGGGGGTGTGTCCAACCCTCGAAACGTCACAAGTGGACGTAGTGAAGTTCCTGAGAGATGTGGAGTTGAAGACTGCTCAGTCAATATGTGAGGACTTTGTGTTCTATATGAGAATGATTTAAGAGACTCGTTCGGGACCCTCAGGTGAAATTTCTTTATAAATTGGAGTATATAATATCTAAAAGTAATATGACCACATTTGGTTTTAAGATTGAAGTTTAATAAAATGGTTTTAAGAGAATTACAAACTACATGGATTGCTATATCGAACGTCGTTAGCATTTTGATGATCGTACAGTGAACATATAAGGTTATCTCTCTAACTAGAAGCTTCCTCTTATGACCAATACAGCTACCTTGGCTCATATTTACAGCCATACATCCTGCTTGGACAGTGTCATTTTGTTCCAAAACTCCTCCATCACCAATGTGGCTTTAACAAGCATAGCTAGGAGTAGAGGCTTGTAGAGCTAGCCTACTCTAGAACTGCCCATAGCATGTATAGGAATTAGTAGTCTGAGGCCATGAAGAGCAGCTTCTTTGAATATACCCAGATGGGAAAACCCCTTTAAATTGTATCCATATTAGGCAAACTAAAACCAACTGGAAGTTTGCCATGGTGAAAGTTGGTACTCTCTATAGCCACTTAATTATTTTATGGAGTGTATTGTGAACATTTCTCTAATCTATCTAATCAAACCACCTCATTTAAAATATATATCTAATAAACTTCCTTAACAAGCATTTGTTTAATACATGTGATTAGAGAAAATAAATTCCTACAGTTGGCTTCCAAAATGGCCAAAGATGGGATTTTTACCAGAATCTTAGCAAATTAACAATGACATCTATAATAATGGGTAGAATGCATACCATTATGACTGTATCTGTTCCCAAGAAATGTTAGCTTGTCTTCCACACGTAAAAGCATCACCATAAGATCACACACTTCATAATCAACTTCTTCAGTATGATTTACAAACAACTCTCCATTGGGTGCAAGCCATAGCCAGTCATAGCATACTCTGCTCACATCCTTTCCATTTTTAAAGCAGCTCATAGCAAGTTGCTGAAATTCTAGTTCATGTTGGGTGTCAGGATCAAGTGCAATCAATGTTGTTATTTTTTCTGGTCCACTCGTTTGGTTCTCATAAATGTAGAGATCTAGCAGAGAAGAGGGATCTATGGTTGGTGGCTCATCATTGAGATCAAGCACCTGTACAACAACAGTAGCATTTGCAGTGTTGCTGTCTCCCTGGATCCCATTGTCTTCTGCTTGTATCACCAAGGTGTACATTTGCTGAGCTTCATAATCCAGTTCCACATAAGGGTCACTTAAAGTCAGCTTCCCAAGGTATTGACCCAAAGACTCTTTCTGTCCACGTATGATAAAGTTTCCAGATCCACCTTGGGAAATACTGAAACTAATACGATTGTTTATTTCAGTCTGATCATGATCAGTGGCTTTCACGTACCCAACATCAGCCCCTGAAAGAGACATAATTATGATACATAATTTCACCAACAATTACCAGAATACAATTTCAAATCTAATTTCAATAGAAATAAAACATTTGTTAAAGGTGAGTATTACAATAATAAAAAACTTAGGCAGCCTTATTACATACAGCCTCTTATACACTGGCAAGCCAGGTGAAAACAGGCTTGGACTAGTCTAAAGGGAATAAGGAAAAAACCTTTGGTCACAGTGGGCCCCTGGGTTTGGAAGGCCTAAGGCCACTTTTCAGGGAGAAAGCCAGAGAAAGAGGTTGAAAGCAAGAGCACAAGAGTCATGTGCAGTCGTGCACCATGAACAGTAGCTGAATGGTGGCCCCAAGTGTAAACTCCACTCCCCAAGATTTAACTCCACTGGTGGGCCTCAAGAATCAAATTCACAAGTGAGCCCAAGGCACCCCAGTCCAATACTGTGTGAAGAGACTTCATGGTGGACCATGTGCTGTTTTGTGTGGTGCGCCTGCTAGCAGAGTTATTTTACCCTACAAGCAATACTTTAAGAGGACTATCGATATGTAATGAAGCATGAGCTGGAGCTGGAGCATACCATGTAAATGTAGAACTTCATAGAAGGCTAAAGGAGTCTTTACCAAAAGGTGATAAGTCCTCTTACATGGCACTGTCCTGGGATGCAACTATTGTCACAAGTCATTTTTAAAATTTCAGATCTCCTAGATCTGTCCTGGTTAACTGTAAGTGCTACTACTGTGAGGTGGGCACACCTACAACTATAGTAAGAACAACTCAGCCACAAATAGTTGGATGATAGAAACTCACAGATTCTACCATTGAACGACACAGTTTTCAGCAAGTATTTCATGAAGATTTTAGGCAGTTTTCTTTCCAGCAGTTTTACAGTCAGAAAATGAGTCCCAACCACCTCTATGGGGTTTTGGATTCAGATCCGCATCCAAAACATTTGTACATTGCTTTGGAAGCGGATCTGCACGTTGAATACAACAGAAGAATTTACATCTTCTAAGTTTTTTTACTCTAAGAAAACCAAACAAGAAAATTCATGTAGTGTGAACTACAATGCTTATTTTCTATTGAGGTCAATAGGGATGATTTGCTTTTGGTCTTAAATGAGTATTTCAAGTCAGAATCCACGTGGATTCCGACTTGAAATGCTCATCATGTGGACGGAGCCTAAAAGTTCCAACTGCTTCTGGAAGTAACATCAGCACAAGAACAGTACTTATAGGTGCCCTTTGAAGACACTAGACCGTGGAACAATGGAAATGTGTGTTTGAGTGATCAACCACATTTCATTATCTGCATTATGTTATTATATTATAGTTATTTTACCAGAGAGGCAATACTTCTAGATAATCCAGCGTGAGGTGGAGCATATCACATAAAAGAAGAACCTCATAGAAGTCTAAGCATTTTATTGTTCCATACAACTCCATACAAAATATGGCCATATTGATGGTGCTTAGTAGTGGAGGTTCAACAAATACGATCATTCGAACTATTCATACTGTATCACTCTTGTAGCATTGCTGCACCACAGGATGCTTGAACTATAGGAAAGGTATTTACCTCATGTGACTGATTATATGTTAAGTATTTAGTAACCCTTTACTTTCATTATACTACTAGTGCAGATATTTGCTTTATAGTATTGTTGTACATTATATGTAATAAACTCTGCTCACTTTGCAGTTCCTTTTGTAGGTATTTTTCTGGAGATATATTATTCTTATGAACTCTGAAAAAGCAAAAGAAATTCTAATTTATGACTTAATTTGGTATATAGGTTTTTTATTGATTATATGAGTTTTCCATCTGTTATTGTTAATTACTATAGGACAATTGATAATCCATATGCCTAGCCATTTTGTAAAATGTTTGCTAAATGAGTCGTGGTAAGGTAGAATGATAAACTACATACAGTATAGAAAGTGCAAGGTTTAAAGGTCATTTTTTCTTACCTGGAGTGCTCTCATTTACATAAAAAGTGTACTGAGTTTGATTGAAAATTGGTTCATTGACATTCAAGTCCTAAAGACAAAGAAATAATTGCTAAAAATTATAATGTGTAATTCATAATACATCAGACATATACTTTTTAAAGTTTAAGCATTGTTTTCATGCTAAAGATAATACCAAAAACAAATGGAGTATGAAACAAAATGCAAACTTCAACAAACAAATTATGCTGAGAGCAATAGTCACACAATACAATAGAGTATTGAGAGGCAATAATGCAAGTATTTCACACACCACGAAATATGTTACCTTAGTATTATAGACATATAGGCACAATGACTACAAGGTCATACACTTTATGTAAAATTTACAGTCATTTTAGGTCCTTATTTCTAAACTGATTATTTTATAAATTTATCATTGCAACAGTAAATGGTAATTTGTTATCATACATAGTTATCTTTAGAGAAACTGAGCTTTAACCACTAAAGGAATTATTCAGGACAAAATTGTGAATCTATTTCTAGTAGATAATGAAACACAAAATGGTGTTTAAAATGTTGTTCTTCAACTTTTAGTGCAAAATGACTTCCATTTCAAAGGCATATTTCCTTCAGAATGCCATACATGATCCTCAACATGAATGTGTAGGGACTGGAGCTGTGCCCATGTGATCAGCAAGGAGCACAGCTGTAACTTACAGCCAGGCCTCCAGTAAAACAGCAACCCAGGGCCTATGGCCCTTTCTACACAGCAAAAAATCCGACGGTGTTTTAACTTCATTGCACCGCGATTTTTGCCACAGGTTTGTGCTAAAACTGCATTCTGTTTTCGTATTTACCACTGGCCCTGTACATTGAATGTGTGGGAATCTAACAGGAATCTGGTGGAAGAAAGAATATAGTTTATCTTCCGCCGGAGGCCAGCGTTTTACCAATAGAAAAGCCGTGCTCTGTAGACTACATCATGGATTTTCTATTGAGGTCATCGGGGCACTGATTACAGTTGGGTTTCAGTATTTAAAACCCGCCGAAAATCCGACTGTAATCGTGTGCTTTGTAGACATAGCCTAACAGAGATGGCCAGGACTTCAATTAATATCTTTATTTGGCAAGACCTAATAAATAATAATTTGATGTGGCAAGTATGCAAAAGCTATCAGTACTCAAAAGACTGCATTGTAAGATACACTAGGGGGCTTATAAAATGATAAATTAAATTGTCATAATGTTACATTAAAAAAATTAAGTATCTTTTTTTGCAAGTATCAAACAAAATAACCATACACAATATAGCCACAATTGTAATATCAAGTATAATAAAAAAAATGAATGCATTATTTAAAACATATTTTGAATGCCATAATAAAAATGTAAAAAAAAAAAAAAAAATGCTGTTGTCACAAGCCGAATCGTGGGTTGTGCTCTGGGAAGCTATGAAGTCCATATGACTCTTTCGCTCTAAGCAACTCCTGTTATTAACTCTAACGTTCAAAAACCAGTGCGCACTCAACACTCTTAACCCATGGCTACTGCCTCAAACTGTTAAACCTTCACTTTTATTAAATAATATAGATACAAAGTCTTTGTCCCACTATTTTTTGCTTAAAATTTTAGCACTGCAATGACCCTGAGTATAGCTAGATTGGTATTCATAGACAGAGAGTAATCATAGCTCTCCACGAGAGCTATGAATGCTAGAGTTACAGTCTGTACTTCGGGGCATATTACAACGCAATTACGCCACCAAGTACGGACTAAAAAAAATGCCATGTGAACATGCCCAACTGTTAACGCATGGACTGCGCAATGGGTCAACGTTCGAGTTAAATACAGAAATTCCAGAATCAGTAGTAGTATGTTTTAATAATGCAAAAACCAGTGCACACTCAGCACTCTTAATCCATTGCTACTGACTCAAACTATGAAAACTTTACCTCTATTAAATAATATAGATACAAAGAGCGACATGTATGAACGGGGCTGCGCCAGAATTCTGGCATCAAAAAGCTGTAGTAGACCAGTTCTATAGATGTTTGAACAGGCTTACTCTAAACTTTGGCGAGATAAGTACCTCGGTACCGCACCAAAGACAGTTTTTAGTGCGCCAAAGTTTTGGGGCGTTCTGGGGGCGTGTCGCACCACATTAGTAGAAGTACACACATTTATGAATCTTTGATGCCAAAACTTTGGCGCGAACAGTTAGAACAGTCAGACCAAGTTAAAGGTGGTGCCTGAGTTGTCATATTGGCACTAGACTGCGCTTGTATGTATAAACTGTAGAAGAACAGGTTCATACATTCTGGCGCATTCTACACTGCCTTAAAGCTATTTAGAACTGGTCTATGAGTGCCCACGGCACTTTGTAACGCACCTGATTTCGGGGAGCGTGCAGGAGGTGGGGCACACTATAACCATACGAAGCTATAGATTTATAGCTTCAGTACGGCAATTCCAGGAGCATTACTGCTGGAACAGGTAAACCAGTTTCAAAGTGGTTTACCTGAGCCAGAATTGACGTTTATGCACTAGAATGTGCCTGATTTATGACCCGCAGTAGACCGGATTCATAAATCAGGCACATTCTACTTTATTCTTATGCACAGAAAAATTGGCGTCTAAGCACCATAAATCATAAATGTCGCCCTAAGAGCATTGAGTGCGCACTGTTTTTTTTAATTGTTAGAGTTAATGAAGGTAGTGGCTTGGAGCGGTAAAGAGTCACATGGACGTCCAAACTTCCCAGAACACAACCCACGATATGGCGTGTGATAACAGGATTTTTTTTTATTTTATTTTTTACATTTTACTTATGTAATTTAGCATACGCACTGGTCAGTGCGTACTTCTAAAACACCCGGTGTCTTGCAGCAAGCACAGGTACACTGTTGTCCCCTAGTGTGCACATGCTAGTCTAAATTTAAAGGACTAGTGTGCATCACAAATCTGCCCGTTACAACTTGACCTCCGACTATTAGGGCATGTTAGGGACATTATATAGAAAGTTTCTCTATCTTGGACTCTCTTTTTCATAAGCTAGAGGGGAGAACCACTAACTGCTCTTGTTGTAGTGAACCTGTATTACATGTATGGCATTTATTACTACATTTGCCATGCAGCAGCTATTATTGACTTTGGCTTCAATTTGATTTTTTATCCTAATTATTTATTGGAATGCTTTTGTACTCCATTATATAAGTGTTTGTTCATATAAAATGTACAGGCATCTATAGGGCATATTTGCAGTAAGATTATTACAGGACAGACCTTGTGGGTTGTATGGAGTAGCAGTAAGTCTACTCAAGCACTGCTCCATGCAATAACCACCTTATCACAGGTTGTAAATGTTCGCAGGAAATCTCTTTTACTCGCACAAGAAAAATCTAAACATACTACAATATGAAGATTGAATGTAGTACATTTATTACATATATTACAGGAAATAGAAAAAACATTACCTCAACATTGATGGTTACAGTAACATTATCCGATAAAGAAGGAACTCCTAGGTCATACAATTTCACAGTCAATGTAATGCGTCCATTTTGTGATACGTCAATGGCTTCTCGATCCAAAGGACCAAGGCTCGTGATTAGCCCTGTGGTAACATTAATACTGAAATTTCCACTGTATTCACTGGGGAGGATCTCATACTCAACCACACTGTTATTATTTCCTGGTTCATCATTATCAGTTGCCTAAGAAGAACATATTTGTATGAGAAGATAAATAAGAAATCATATAAAAAGATGACTGCGAAAGGTGTTCATCTGGTTTGTTACCTCAATCTGAATCTTGACATAATCTGTGTTCTCATTCACAAAAATATTATATACTCCTATTGCAACTGGCGTACAGTCATTAATATCTAATAACACAATTTCCAGAAGAGTGGTCCCAGTGGCGTTCATTCCATCCTGTGCTCTAAGGGTTGCATAATAAAAAGCAGTTCGCTCTCGATCAAGAAGGTCACCATTCACCACATTGATCATCCCGGTAGATGGATTTACCTGAAACAAGTTCAATCTGCAAAGAAATACATAAAAATTTAGAAACACAGTGCTGCTTTTTTTCAAAATATAGCAACACATTTGCTACCAGGTTTGTTTCTGATATTGCAGCTAAGCCCCATTCACTTCAATACCAGAAAAAAAAAAAACATAACCAGGTACGGTGCTGTTTTTAGAAGGAAGCAGCCATGTTATTTTAATCATGAACATTCCCTGTAACTATAGTTTTTGCCAGACATTACCTGGCCATTCTCCATTATACAATACCTGGGAAAGAAACTCAAAAAGATGAGGATTTCTACAATCAGTATCTAAAATACCATAACATTAAACACATGAATACATTGAATGCTTGCTCTTTTTCAGTAAATTACAATGTATATTCTAAAAGAAATATGTCAGGTTTTTCTATTACAAATTTTTGCTTTACAAGTAATTTAGGTTCCTTTTTGTTTTTTTATATTTTCTAATTAACTCCTTAAGTGCCAAACTTTTTTGGGGTTCATACATACAAATCGAAGTGAAAAAAACGTACTTGAACCATGTTTGCGAGGTTTTATTTTTTACACCGTTCACTCTCCGGTATAAATGATGTGTTCTCTGTATTCTGCAGGTTGATACGATTCTGATAACACCAAATATGTAGGATTTGCGTTATTTTATAGTACTATTACACTAGTACACAGCGCCATTTTCTGCAAGCAATAACTTTTTGCACTTCCACCCACAGACCTGAATGAGAGTGTAATTTTTCCGGGCTGAAGTTTACATTTTATTGGTACCATTTTGAGATAGGTGCGACTTTTGTGATCAATTTTATTACACTTTTTAGGGGACCTGAAATTACCAAAAAACTAAATTTTGGCATTTGGAATTTTTTTCTTCTATAGTGTTCAGTGTATGGGATAAATTATGTTATATTTTAATAGATAAAACTTTTTCAGATATAGCGATTCCAAATATGTGTAACTTCTTTAGTATTATTTATTTATTTTTATTTGTAAAATGGCAAAAGAGGGGTGATTTGAACTTTATTTTTTTACACTTTTTAACTTTTTTTCTCTTCACTTTTACTTTGAGTCCCCTCTTACTGTTCTTGACCCTTTTGTATTATATAAACAATACTAGAAGGTGTACAAAGATGGCGGTTTTACTACTTCCTGTCTGGGGCAGGAAGTAGTAAAATGAGAAACATGGTGGCAATGGAAGCCGCCATGTAAACTGCTTACGATCCCGCGGCCTAGTTTTAGATCGCCTGTACGCCAGTATCAGGCGCATTACAGTCATGAGGGAGGCAGGGCGCACTACAACCGTACGGAGCTATAGATTTATAGCTTCAGTATGGCATTTCTAGGCGCATTACTGCTGGAACTTTCATAGTGGTTTACCTGAGCCAGAATTGTCGTCTTAGTGCGGGTTCATAAATCAGGCACATTCTACACTTTTAATATGCGCATAAAAAATGGCGTTTAAGCGCCATTAATGATACCTGTAGGCCATAGTTTCTGATTGTCTTCATCATGTAGACATTTTGAAAAACAAGAGATTAAGGGCCAAATGTATAAGAGCTGTCTAGGTTTAAGACTGTCTTTTTTGCCCATAGCAACCAATAAAAGCTCCCCTTTCATGTCATATAGTGCTCTGGAAAAATGAAAGGGAAGCTCTGATTGGTTGCTATGGGCAACAAAGAAAGTCAAAGCCCAAGATAGTTTCATACATGGCCCCCTAAGCTTTACTTATTATAACACTTTTAACCCTTTCATGCAGCATTAGTTCAACTGAGCTAAAAGTGTTTTTCTGCTCAGCAAAATCCTTGATGATTTCCAAACAATTTTCTCAGGCCCAGCCAGCAACTCTTTGAAGTACTTGTTGGATTTGTAGATCAACATAAAAGCCTTCCTTAAATGGGTTGGCTCACTACATCAATTCACCTTACCTCAGTCCTGTTTTCTCTGTTTCATTTTTGAATTCAGGTGCATGTTTATTGGCTTTACTGGCCTGCAGTGATGAGCTGCTGAGGACACCTGGGGCCACATGTATGAACCTGTTTAGGTCTAAAACTCACTTTTTGCCCATAGGTTACTATGGGCAAAAGAGTGAGTTTTAGATCTAAACTGTTTCAAACATGTGGCCCCTGGTCTGTAGCTATGGTGACCAGTGCTGGCAGCCTATCAGGAGAGATCAAACAGGTCTGTAGCTACAGCGACCTGAGGAGCTGATGAAGCCCATACGAGAGGGGATATCTATGAATAGGTAGGACACTGTTAATGGATATATGTAGAAAGTGACTTGTTTTTGCAAGATCTTTAACCTAAAATCAATCCTTGTAGTGAGACAACCCCTTTAATCTTAGCATCAGTTCTTTTTTGGGAATATTTGTCTCAAATAGCAAAAAGCATTGCTTTTACAACGTTTGTTCCACAGCCTGAGTTTTAGTGAAGAGAAGGTAAACCTATCTGCCCTCATGATGGATTGGCCAGTTCTTTTTAGTTCTTTATTACAGCTGTCTCATTTTAATATGAAAAAGCAGTACTTGGTATATCCAATCTGCGATCCAAGCAGCGATACCCCTTAATCTCCATAGATGTATCAGTTGTAGGTACTGTACTGAATGGGCTTCATTTATCAAACAAAAAGTATAAAACTGTCTTTTTTGCCTGTAGCAACCAATCGTAAACAAAATTCAAAACATATTCTATTTTTGAAATTTGCGCCGCGGCACCATTTACTGCAACCAATAACTTTTTTGTACTTACACCTACGGACGTGAGCGAGGGTGCATTTTTTGTGGACTGAAGTGTTCAGCGTATAACTGATATTATTATTATAGATTGGACTTTTGTGTAACTTTTTCATTATATTATTTTTTTTATTTGTAAAATGGCAAAAGGGGTTGATTTGAACTTTTAATATTTTTTTTATTTTTTTACACTTTAAAACTGGAGCAGGAAGTGATGAAAACGAAAACATGCCAGCGATGGAAGCCTTCACAAGGCTTTCAACTGCCATGTTCTCCGATAAGAACCCCGCAATTTCGCCGACGGTATCCCGGTCGGAGTGAGGAACGGTGCGTGGCACCGTTTCTCATTCATTTAGATGCCACGACCATCTTTATCGCGGCATCTAAGGAGTTAATCAGCGCGGAATGGTGGCGGCACCCTCCCGCGCTGTAACCGCCGGGTGTTATGTGCAATTAGCTGCGATCCCGCTACAAAGCTCCTTACCGGCACTATGGCGTACGAAATACGTCATAGGTCGGTAAGGAATTAAAGTCGTTCTCTATTTCTGAGCCACGGACTTCAAGATTGTCACTTCCAAAAGGACACGTCACTGCTGCAGTCCGTGATGGCTGCCCCTGTCTTGGGCCTCTACTTACAGCACCATTCAGGACTCTTCACTTCTGAATGGGGATGTACATGAGAGGTATGTGACTGTATGGGATTCAGTGGTGACATGCCCATTCAGAAGTGGCAGAATGTAAACAAAAGACTGGGTAGAGCCAGCTCTGGAACCAGAGACAGGAGGGAGGTGAGTGTAAGTTTTTTAACCCCTTACCGACACAGGATGTATGGGTACATTCTGGTGTCAGAAGGGTCTTATGTAGCAGAAAACTCAGTAACTCCGCTACACTGGAGGCTGCTGACAGCTGCTGACAGTCGGCTCCGTTCCTTGCTGTTTTACCCTTTGGACAACAATTGCGGCCATGGCATCTTAAGGAATGAGAAACGCTGCTGTGCACAGGATCGTGGGGTGCCATGTTAACATGTGGCTTCCATCGCCGCCATGTATGCATTTCTATCACTTTCAGCCCCATACGGAAGGGTCTACTAACAATGTAGAAGGGTATACTAACGAGTCAGTAGGAAACTGAATTATCTATGCAGTGAGCGTTATTGAATTGGTGTCAGTTTTGTCCTTCTACATGGATTTTTATACTTGTAGTAAATAAAGAAGTTGTTTTTTATTACTTTCCTGGATTACAAGCTGGTCATCTGTTCGTACTAACAATTGCACTCACTAGTGGTCAAGTACCTAAGAGTGACTTAAACTTAATATAAAAAAATGTTTCAGAGAATAAAAATAAATAAAAAATATTAAAAGTTATGTATAATTGATAGTGCCACGTCCTTAAAAGTCCGATCTATTAAAATAGAACATTGTTTATCCCATACGCTGAACACTGCAAAAGAAAAGAAAATCCAAATGCCAAAGTAGTGTTTTTTGGTCATTTCAAATTTAAGAAATAGAAAAAGTTTGCAATTTTTTACGGTACTAAAACATAACGAAAACTCTACATATTTTGTATTATCAGAATCGTATTAACCTGCAGAATACAGATCATGCATCATTTATACTGAAAAGTGAACGTCGTCAAAACAAAACCCCCACAAACATGGCACAAGTAAAATTTTTCACATTTCATCCCACTTAGAATTGATCATCGATTTCCCAGTATATTCTATAGTACGGTCAATGACACCATTAGACAGTACATCTTGTCCCGCAACATAAAAGCCCTCACATGTCTATGTAGATGGGAAAATAAAACATTTCTTGCTTTTGGAAGATGAGGAGGAAAAAGATGAAGAGCCATTTTACTTTGACCAGATGTCAGGAAGGGGTTAAATGGGGCCAAGGTGCATTATTTTATTTTATTTTTTAGGACATGGACAAACCCATTTAATCATCTCTAAAGCATTCTCTAAAGAATATTCAGAGCTATCTCTTTTGTTTTGTTTTTTTTAACTCTTGGGCCATGAACTCTTTTTTAGGAAATGTGAGAAGGAAGTGGCAGTACAGCAGGCACAGGCTGTAAGCTTTTGAGCACCAAGCGATAATATGTCATCATAGATTAAAGACTTTTTGCTAAAAATTAGCATTGATTCCTTGTTGCTTTGTGTAAGGAAACCTTTTGGTCCCATTTGCATTGGATATTTCAGTGGTATTTTTTTACAAAACCTCAAAGTAAGGATATTATTGAACAGTTCTAAACAGTTTAAGCTGTGACTCAAGCATCAGGGTGAGATACACTAAGCTTTCATCATCTCTGTGTGTCTTTCTTCCCGTCTTTCTATGGGCAGCATCTGTCTCAAGATGGATTTTATTGTTTTTTTTTTGTTCAGACTGAATGATGAGTTAAAGGGGGTTTCTCACCATGCTGTTCTATGGAGCAACAGCTAGCTTCAGAACTCTTCCTGGTTAGGGGTGGTTAGTGACTGACGTATGAACTCTGCTCAGTGACAAAAGTGAAGGAGGTTTGTAAACTGTAGTGCACAAGGCCACAGAGGCCTAATGGGTAAAAGCTTGTATTTCAACATAAGGAACAGAGCAGAGAGTGGTGGCTGCAAAAGAAGGAGATGAAATCTGCTCCTAACAATGAAAAGAAGAAAAATCAGAAAAGCAATACACTGTATTTGGTAATGGTCTTTAGTTACTTTTGCCTACATGTTTAGAGCTAATTAATGTGGTAAAAAAACACCTTTAATCCTTTAAGCCGAACGCCTGAAAAGTAGTTAATGACCAGAACATTTTGTTAGTTTTTGCCTCCTTGCGTTTCAATAGTCGTAACTGTTTTTATTTTTTCAATGATGCAGATGTATGAGGCCTTGTTTTATTCGGGACAAGTTGTACTTTTTGGGGGAATAGTTTAAGTTTTATTATAAATTATTCCAGAACTTTTTTTCAATTTTTTATTTTTCTTATACCATTCACACTTCACACTTAATAACTTGTTAGATTAATTCTATAGGTTATTACGGTTGTGTGGATGCCTAATGTGTGTAGGGGCTTTTTGTGTGTTATGTATGCACAATTATTTTTTATTAAATATTTATTTTTATTTTATCATTTATTTTATTTCTTTTTTCTACACTTTTTTATGTTTTTTTACTTTTTTTTAAATCCCATGAAGGTATAACTGTTTTACATTTTTCTTTTTTTACACTTAGTAATGTATTAGAATATTCATATATGCTAATACATTATAATCTATGTCAGATTGACACAAGCAGCGATCAGGGTAGCACACAGTCTGCCCTGATCAATGGCTTCTTACACAGACAGCCCTGGGGCTACTCTAGGTCCCAAGGGCTGACTGTGCAGCCATTCGCTGGGCTCTGTCGGGTCTCTGGAGTCCCAATCACCCGACAGGGTCAGGGGAAAGCCCTTTGATTATGCTGCAGTCAGGAACCACGGCAATCAAAGGATTAAGCGCCGAAGAGCGGAAGTTTCCCTCAGACCCTGGCACTCTCAGAGGTTTTGCTAGAAACAGGGCTATGAAGTACAGCTCTGCTCTCAGAGCTGCCATGGCGGCGGGCACCCAAACCCTGATGTCTGCAACAATGCCAAAGGATGTCACTGCAGACAAACGACCTGCACCACTTGACGTCAAAAGTCGGTGGCCGGTCGTTAAGGGGTTAAAGAGGAAGAAGAAGAAAAGAGTCTGATAAGTATAGAAAGAAGCAATTTCTTAAATAAGATATATTATAAAGTTTCTGATATCTGATTTTACTGTTGTTTTATTAAAAGTTTTTAGTCAAGTTAGTGGCCATTTTAAATGGGGAGCATAATGTAATGCACTTAAAGTGACTGAGTTGACTTCCGGTTCCGGCGCCGTGATGGAGTGAGCGGGGAGACGGAGCTCCCGCATACCCACTCCGGAGACCTGACATCCACACACGACAGAGGCACCAGCCGCGATAGACAGTGAGAGGAGGCACCGGCGCACATCCAGCGCATCTGAGGGGCGTATTCATGGGCTCTGTCGGAGCCGAGACGGGCAGAAACCAGGCGGCGCAGTCACCAGGCGGCGCACCCATGGGCACAGGTGGCAGTGAGAAGGGGACACAACACCCAGATCACAGGCGAGCAGACACCCAGGTGACCCCTGTACTGTCTCACAGAGACGACCGGGAGAGAGCTGGGGGAGGAGAATATCCCAAGGGACACCATAGTCATAAAGGGCAGTGGTAGGCTGATACCTGGCTGGGCGGGAATTTTGGCGCCATTACCTCCACCACGGCGGCCATCTACTTTTAGTGCCCCTGAGCCTGCTCTCTGCCTAGCTATACAGGCACGAAAATACTGGGACAGATGTAACTGTGTGCATTTGCTGAGGGGTTAGAGACATTTTCTACAGTCTTCCAGCCTTGTAAAATATAAAGCACAATCCCTTCTATAGTAGACCCCTTCTCTCACTAATAGACAACTGCTTCATATCAAGAGTCTGAGCACTCACGCTGTGTGGGTGGTGCTGTAGCACCATCTGCTGACCAACAATACAACTGCGGGGAAATAATATAAAAAAAAAAAAACTCTCTATACTGCCAGTGAATGAATAACCAAACCGAGTAAAGTCAGCCCGACTTTACTTTTCTCAGTGACTTTAAAGCTGATCCTCGGTGATCTAACTCTCATGGATAAATATTTCCAGAAAATGGAAAAGTTAAACAAGACAAAAGGACTAAATAAGAAGGAATATGAGGTGGACCCAGGCCCTACTGCAGATTTGTCATCAATTCCACGCTCGTCTTCCCCCAAACAGATAGACCGCTCATTGCAGGGTGATGACACGCTTGAGCTAGAGGACATTCAGGAAGATCGGTCCCTGGAGAGAAAATTGATGGTGGGGGAAGTGGCTCGGGAGCTCGCTCCAGACATTCAAGAAACATTGACCAGTCTAATCTTATTAACGCTCCAGCAACTTCGAGCCGAATTCCAACTACACACTGAGCGAATGGATTCTGTGGAGCTCAGAGTCCAAAATTTAGAAGACAGTGCTGATAAACACCACTCTAAAATTCAGGATCTTATGGACGAAAATAAAAGGCTCTGGAGCAAGGTCGACGATCTTGAAAACCACTCCAGGCGGAACAATCTTAGGGTGATGGGCCTCCTCAAAACTATTCCATCAAAAGACTTGATTCAAATTTGTGAAACAGAACTGCCCGAGGCACTGAATCTACCACAACCCTGTAAGGTCGAACGTGCTCTTAGGGTAGGCCCAGATAGGCGAAGCTACATGGACGCTGATCCAAAGATGCCACAGGCATTACAAAAGAGACCTAGGCAAGTGATCATGAAATACTTAAACTTCGCCGAAAAAGCAGCAATTTTAAGAGCCTTCAAAAGCCATCGAACCCCATTACTACTCAGAGGGTCAAGGATCCTAATTTTTGAAGACTACTCATCAGAGGTGGTTAAAAAGCGAAGAGCCTTCTCTAGCATCTGCACGGATCTGTTCCATAGGAAAGAAAAATTTGCTCTCCTGTATCCGGCAATTCTGAAAATTAACCATCGAAATAGAAATGTGTCCACCTTCCACAGTCCAGAGGATGCAAAGGCTTTCCTATGCTCCTGGGACGACCGGAAACTGACCCAGGGAACATCTCTGAAAAGAAGAACCACCCAGGACTCTATATCACCTCGCCCTCTGAAAGGGTGCGAGGTGGTAACAGGGGAGAAGGAACACAACTCGTCATCTACACAGAGACGAAGATCATCCTCAGCAAAGGACACCTGAGAATCAATAATTGGAAGGACCTTTTGCTTATAAGCAGCTGGATGGCACTGGGAGACATTACAGGGTCATTGCCGTATCCTTTGGTACAATATGTTCATATTTTCTAAGTCACTCACCTAGACAATGGTTCATACAGGGTTAGAGTTCAGCGCGCATACTAGCCTATCAAAGGTAATGGCTGGACTGTGGTTGCGCTCCAGATCTACTACCAAGAGATACGCTCAGTAGAGTCTCTGGGGGAGGGGGGCGGGAGAAAAATTTGAAGGTACTCCAAAATGGAAAAAAGTGAAGTCCTACACCCAATGGTCACACTTGGCGGAGGTTCTACATCCGCTACAAGTGATGATAGGGTCTTTCAAAGTTGCATTGTTTAAGGGCGTAACGTTTGCCCTCTGGGTTGCTTTTGTTTTTGCTATGTTGTTGTTTGTATCTTTAAGATTATTTGCGTGCATGAGGGATGGCGTCCACCGACTGGGATGACTTATGTAAGTATAAAATGTTCACACGAATAGTTACATGGAACGTGAAGGGGCTATGGTCGCCTAACAAGGTACTGTCTACCAAAGAAGATAGGAAGTGCATGGAAGGGGTTGAATGGAACTAAATATAGGGCAAGAGAAATTCTCGGAACAATTTCTGGAAAATCAGGATTTGATAGATCCTTGGAGAGTGCTACACCCAGAAGATAGGGAATACACGTACTATTCACACCCGCACTCAGCATGGTCACGAATTGACTATATTCTCCTCCCAGCTAGGTTTCTACCACAAATAGAACAAGTAACGATAAATGATTTGATAATTTCAGATCATGCACCTGTTTCATTGGATTTACAAGATCAGATTCCCAGGGGTATGGAGTATATTTGGCGATTCCCGGGTTATTTGGCTCACGATGAAGAATTTCAGAACACACTTAGGGGCTGGTGGCTAGAATACTAAACGAGCATTAGGGACTCAGCTTCCTCCACCCAAGTATTCTGGGACGCAAGTAAGGCGGTCATTAGGGGGAGACTGATATCTTATATAACTGGACTTAGACGGAAAATTATCGACAAAATCAAACAATTTAGCGACTCCCTACGCCGGGCCTACTCGGCTTTTCTGGCAATACCATCGGCAGAAAACAAGGCCAAGTGGAAAGAGATAAAACAGTCTTATGAGCTCTGGCTACAGAAGAGGGAGGCATTTAAACAATCCAGACAGGAAGCGGACTTATTCAAACATGGTAATAATGCGGGGCGCCTGTTGGCCAGGTTAGCGAGGGGGGAAATCACTAGGTCTAGCATTCTGGCATTGAGGGATACGAAGGGAGCTTTAAACAATTCGGGTATGGAAATAACGGTCATACTTCGTACCTTTTATCAAACTTTGTATACCGACGAAAACTTGAATGATGATCAGTCACAGCAGTGGTTGCAGGGTATTCATCTCCCTACGCTAACAGAAACAGATCGGAGCGATCTGGGGGCTCCCATATCTCAGGAAGAGTTAGAAAGGGCAATCTCGGGACTTCGGCCCGGCAAGGCACCTGGACCGGACGTTTTTTTCCGGGGAGTATTTTAAAATTTAAAAAAAACAGATATTACAGACCTTGACCGATTTATACTACAACTCCTTGCAGCAGATCCCATACCCAAAATTTCTAACACTGCATATATTAAGGTGCTACCTAAACAAGGCAGGGACCCCACATTCCCAGCGTCGTACAGACCAATCTCACTAATCAATGTGGACCTAAAATTACTGGTCAAAATACTGGCGGACCGGTTGGCCAGGGTAATTCTTGCTCTTATTGGCTCGCAGCAGGTCGGATTCGTTAAGGGGTGGTCTGCTGTGGCCAATATTAGAAAGGTTTTGATGGTTTTGCAGGCAGCACAATCTGATAATGCTCGCCATCCCAAAACAGCCCTATTGACGGTGGACACGGAAAAAGCATTTGATTGCGTGGATTGGGGGTGCCTTAATCTTGTCCTCGACAAAATAGGTCTGCATGGTCCTTTTTAGAACCTTCCTGTCTTCTCTGTATTTGAACCCCAAAGTGAGGGTGTGCACAGGCTTTGTATCCCCAACCATTCACTTTGCACAGGGGTACTAGACAGGGATGTCCACTGTCGCCGCTACTTTTCGACCTGGCGGTGGAGCCCTTTGCCTAATTTCTATTATCTAATCCTGTCTTTGAAGGCATCTCAGTGGGGGGACAGGAGCTGAAACTTTCTATGTTTGCGGACGATGTCATCTTTTACATGGCAAAACCAGAGAGGGATTTGGGGACTCTTCTTCAGCATCTTCGTACCTTCTCAGAGTGTTCGGGATTTCGGATAAACGAATCAAAGTCTGAAATCTTGTACATCTCGGGGGAGCGGGGGATGCCCAAGGCGAACCCTCTAGTAGAAAGAGTGACAGTAGCCAAAGACTCTATCACATACCAGGGGATAAAAATTGGGTGCAGCCCAGAGTCTATCTATCGCTTGAACTTCCCTCCTCAGATCCAGAGGATAATAATAGACCTAGATAGGTGGTCCCGCCTGCCGCTATCATTAGTGGCAAGATGTCATCTCGTGCACATGATGGGTTTCCCAAAGCTGTTATACCGCTCCAAACGATCCCTCTTTTATTAAAGCACTCGGACGTCAATAAGTTACACTCGGCCTTTTCGAAGTTCATCTGGTCTACTAAAAGAGCAAGGATTGCGCTACGCAAGCTCATGCTTCCCAAATCGCTGTACGTGCTTGCCTCATGAGACACTGTCTGGATTGGATACGGGATACTGAATTTTACTCTAACACCCATCTTGAGGCAAAGTATTCAGCTCCTTGGTCCCTTACAGCATTGCTGCATACTAAATTCGCTAAAATTCCACAGCATATCAGGGGGAATATAATATTCAGAGACACGATAGCAGCGTGGAAATCCACCAGAAAGTTGCTGAAGCTCTCATAGGCGATAAGCAAACACATGCCATTAAGGGGGCATCTCGAATTTCCCCAGGGACTAGAGAATGACCATTACAAGAACTGGGCGGAGAGAGGGGCCCTTAGAGTACCGCACTTTTTTGAACCAATCACAGGGAAGCTCCTTGCCTTTCAAAAATTCAGGTTCCTATACGGTATTCCGGCCACACACTTCTTGACATTTGGTCAGGCGAGTGGGTTTCTGAAATCTAGGGTGCAGCGCGTGATGGGATGCTTTGTGAAGAATCCTTTGATGCGTTCACAACAAATTCAGGGGGGAAACATCCGTTATCAGCAATATATAAAATTATTCGAGAGCACATGAATACAGCCACTGCCGAGACATTATTCAAATATTGGGGGGAAGAGTTCAACATCGCAGACATATGAACAGTGGTCCTGGAAGGATGGACTAGAGTTAGTAAATTGATAATTTGCGAAAAATGGAAAGAAACACAATTCCACTTTATATACAGGGCGATATATGGCTTTAATATACCCCCCACTCCTTTGGCCCCCGACCGACTAATAGCCTGCCCCAAATGCTCGATACACTGCTGATACATGGATTTTGGGGGCTTTGTCAGCTACCCCGGACTTTGGCAACGTTTTTGGGAAAACCTTTTTGTAAAATAGGGGGAATAGTTTAGCCTAAAAACCAGAGGCGGTATTTTCCTTTGTTATCACCCCCTGGGGGTAAAGTCTTCTGTTGTTCATGTGTTTTTACGGGGGGCTAAAAAGATGTACCCCCTTGGGGGGAAGTTGCGGGGATATTTCCATGGCTTCCCCTGACATGGTGCTTTAAACATGTAAAAAGGGGTTTATTTTGCTAATGGAAAAAAGCAAAAACCCAGAGGGGAGGGAAAGACTCCGGTCTGACAGTTCTTCGAAAAATGGAAACCCCTTTTATGACAAAAGTTCTTTTGTGATTTGGAGATTTCCCAAATGATGGAACCCTTTGTATTACCATTTTGGTCTTAAAGGAATTTCTTTTGGGCCCACATTAGGAAAAATTAAGGGTTAATCTAAGATCCCCTTCCTAACAGAGAATACAAACATGCTCCCATAGGGAGGGAGATTAAGTCCAAAGGTAAAGGTTTGGGCCCCGTGGACGCGGGGATAAGAGCGCCTCTGGAGGGCCTCCCCCTGCGGCCCCGCGTGCTTCGGTTTCGGGGTTTTTCCCCCAGTATACCCCCTTTTGGGTTTCCCAAAGCGGTTTTTCGTCCGCCCGGGTAAGGTGACAGTAATGGGCGGGAAAATCCTGGTCGGGGAGTGCCATAGCTCTCTTGGTTTTTGTTGTATGCACGCACAATTTTTGTAGTTTTGTCAAGATGATTAAATCAGGTGTGGAAATTATCTGTGTTCCAATCCCTTTTTTCCAATTTTAAATGCCCAAAAATTTAAGTTTATTTATAATTTGGTTAAAAAAAGGGTTTTATGGACAAAACGGAATCTATACAGGGAAAAACAGTTTATTGTTGAGAGGATGCTTGGAAATTGGGGGTTTGGGGGGGGGTGCGAGGGCCCCTTTTTTTTCCCCGAGTTGTGCACCGATCTAGCCTCATACCCCTTTTGGGGTTATCCACCCTTTTGGAGGATTATGATAGGCTACCTTGGAGGGGGAGGGCTGAGGGAGGTTTTCCCCGGGGTGAGGAGTGGCTCCCGAATGTCAAAGTGATTTGGCATAAGGAAGTTAGATAATTCTCCCTCTTCTCCGTGCATGGAGGACAGAATGGAAGGGGAGTTAGGTTAAGAGTGATTTCTACAAGATACAAAAATACGAGGTTGGAGGACCCTTGTTTTTGATATTCTGAACCCTGTGTTTAACGAGAAGGTAACGGAGAGGGTGAGGGTCCGGCATCTCGCAGAAACAACGGAACTTTGGGGTGATGCCTGCTGCGTTGTTATACCTAGGTTTTGTGGTTGCGGGTATGCGAAACAGGGGGGTTGGAGTGTAATATACGAAGGATCCGCTTTGTTAAAACTCAAGCTAAGGGTTTTTTTTAATCACATAGGGTGATTATTTTTAGAACCCCTCCCTAGCCAAAGTGCAAGTGTGTTTGTAGCCGTGTAAGGGTGATGTCACCAAAAAAAGTGTTTATAAAAGCTGTTTTTGTATTTGTAATTTTATGGTTTTGGAAAATCAATAAAAATTTATTTAAAAAAAAAGTGACTGAGTATTTTGAGTTAATTAAATACTAATTAATATTACTTCCCTTTATAAATTCTTATTTACCATATGATACTTACATGGATTCTGGGAATAAAGAAGTAGTAATCTTTCCATAATCTCCCGAGTCAGGGTCAGTTGCCTAACAAAATCGCAGCATATCCGTAAACCTATGGAGTAGTGGGATGGTAATTTATAGCAAGTAATTTTCTTTAATAAATGTCAGTTTTACAGTAAAGAGGTGTTACAGTTTGCACTAATAAAAAAAATTTAACCTAACACAAAATTTAACAAAACACAGTATCAAGTTCTTGTGGTTTTCCAACTATGTGTTTGCAATTTATAACATGGAACTTTTCTTGCTTACTTCAAGAAAAAGAAAATCTGTACAGTCCGTTACAAAAGTATTCATACCCCTTGAACTGCTCCTTATTTGTAAACATTATGACCACAAATTTAAATGCATTTTATTTATAATTTATGTGCTAGATCAACACAAAGTAGTAAATACTTGTGAAGTGGAGAGAAAATTATACATGCTTTTCCAAATGTTTGTAAATTAAAAGACTGAAAAGTGTGACATGCATATATATTCAGTCTACTGTACCCTGATACCCCTAAGTAAATTCTTTAGCATTAGTCCACACGACATGGTTTATTGGTTGGTTATCCAAACAGTTTGCGGATTTAAAAATTGTCTGAAAATCGACAAACAACGCTCCCCATAGACTTTAATAGAAAATCCGTTCAGCAGTCCCTACTGAATGGATTTTCTGCCGGATGGTTTCTACACCACCAACGGTCCGAAAAACGTACAACATGCTCAATCTTCTGCTCAGATGTGCAACTCAATGGTTATGGGGGATGACCGCACAGAACTATCCCCCAAAACCATAAAATACCAGTCAATTCTCAAACAGATTCTATTCTGCATTTTACATATGCTGTGTGGACATACCCTCACAAGTCACCCAATTAGTAAATAAAGTATATAACTAGATCTATGAAAAAAAATTAGCCAAGCTCTGAACATTTCACATAGCACTGTTCAATCCATCATCCATAACTGATAACCGACCAAGACATGACCAGACATCTAAACTAACAGCCCAGGCAAGAATAGCAGCAGCCAAGAGCCCCATAGTCACTTTTAAGGAGCTACAAAGACCCACAACTTAGGTGGGAGAATCTGTCCAAAGGACAATTATTAGATGTGTAGTCCACAAATCTGGTCTTTATGGAAGAGTGGCAAGAAGAAAACCCGTTTCAAAAGCAAGCCATAAGAATTTATATTTTTAGTCTGAATGCCACACACCATGTCTGGAGGAAAGCCAACACTGCACATAACCCTGAAAACACCATCTTCACCGTGAAGCATGACTGGGGCATAGGTTCACCTTTCAGCAGGACAACAACCCTAAACATACAGCCAAAGCTACAATGAAATGGTTTAAAGAGAACCTGTCACATAGATTTTGCCCCCCTTGCTGAGGGCAGAACAAGGTAGTGTCAGACCTGCTGTTCCCAGCGCTGTGTCCCTTATTCTGTAAGATGCTGTAGTTTTCGTGTATTTAATGCTCAAATGCAGTTTTCAGCCAGAAGAGTCATTCAAAGGTCAGTTTTTTACAAACTCCCCCCAACTGAGGCTAGCCCGCCCAGCTCAACTGATAAACCTATTACTTTGAATAGGTAGAAACAGGTGAATATATGTCAGTGGGCGGGGCTAGCATTTGGTGGGTTGGGATAACACCTACTCATGAATAAGATTTGAGGGGTAAATGCTCTAAAACTACAGCATCTTACAGAATAAGGGGCATAGCGCTGGAAACAGCAGGTCTGACACTAGCTTGTGCTGCCCTCAGCAAGGGAGGCACAACCTATGTGACAGGTTTCCTTTAAATAAAAGCATATTAAAGTGTTAAAATGGACCAGGCAAATTCCAGGCCTAAATCCCATTGAGAATCTGTGGCATGTTTCTAAAATTGTTGTTCACAAACTTTTGACAACAAATCTGTCTGAGCTAGACTTATTTTACAAAATAAAATGGGCAAAAATTCCAGCCTCTAGATGAAAAAAGCTGGTAGAGACATCCCCCAAAGAGACTGCAGCTGTCATTGCAGCTTAAGGTGGTCCTACAAAGTACTGTCATTTTCTTTACACTATACAAATACTTGCTACTTTGTGTTGATCTCTCACATAAAATATTAATAAAATACATTTAAGTTTGTGGCTGTAAGGTTTAAAAATGAGGAACAGGTCAAAAAGTATGAATACTTTTGCAATCCACTGTATATAATTATTTCATGACCACACGGATGATCATTTTTAGCTCCAATCTGTGGCATGTGGGAAGCATGAAAGCCAGATTAAAAGCAAAGGTTTTAAGCTACATGAGATCTCAAAAAACAGAAAAATTGGTGTGTGAGGACTGCATGATTCATCCTGTTTGTCAACAAGCCAGTTATCACCACCTGTCTCAAACTGAGAGGAACAGGATACTTGAACTGAAAGACATTGGTTTAACACTCCTGCAGATCCCTAAGTGTCTAGTCTAAAACGTCAGCATTGTTCAACCTTACGTGTCCCAGTGGTTTGGAGAACAATGACAAACTAGAAATACAGCAAGAATTGCTTGAGGTGAACCTTTGCATGGACGGATCATGTGATTGGAAGAATGTCATATAGTGATCCATTATGTATTGAATGTGAACTTGAACGTTACATCCTAGGTCTTCTGCAGCAAACAGAGTTGACACAAACCATCAGAAGGCGTTTGCAAGAAACTGAACTACAAGCGTGATGTCCAGCTACAGGTGTTCCATTGACTTCCCAACACTACTGTCAAAAGCTATCATGGTGCACAGCAAAACAGCAAAGGAGGCTAAAATATAGGTCTATCCTCTTTGGTTATAAATTCCCTGCTTTGGTCTTGATGCAGTGATAGTGATGCTATTTTTTAATATTTGTCAGTGAAACAGTTTGGCTGTGAAATATTTTAAGGTTACCATTAAATAGATCATTAGTTTCTGATTAACTTACTGTAATTGTCCCAAGAACAGTCCCATCAGGACTGTGCTCCTCAATTGAGAGTGTATATGTTGCCTTGTCAAACTCTGGAGTATGATCATTTATGTCTATTAGAGCAATTGTCACAATGGCAATCGAACAGCAGTCAATCAACAAAGCTGTGTCATTGGCCACCACCTACACATAAGAAAGAAACAAATGACAAAGTTGATAAGAGCAAGTTTAAAAAAAAAAAATAATAATAAATATATATATATATATATATATATATATATATATTTATTTCTTTCAGAAATTCATATTTGTCTTAGAATCGCTTGGAAAATGCCTATTTTTGACCTTTGCCGACTGTCTACTTATGAATGGCAGCAGAGTTGAGAGGAGGCATGTTTAAGGGACCACATTAGAAGTTATTAAGGACAGTTTTTATTATGCCTTGATGAGTATCAGCAGTCAGCACATATCTACCCATATTTCCCTACATTAACCCTCACTATGCATGTCTCAGATTAAACCACCCTGTGTTTAGAAGGAAAAACAAACTAGACAGCTCAAGTTCTTGGCTGAATTCTTAAAAGTAAACAATGGCATTCACCCCATGCAGCAAGTTCACAAAAATGTTGGTTACTTGCATACACAAATTTCAATAATGTGCCAATGATCCTAACAGATTGTTAAGTTTTTATAGCTTATATGTAAAAATTTTTGTTAGGAACCTTAGTTGCACCAGTACTATCAATGTTGTAGTACGGATTCCCTGTTATGCTCCCTGCCCCCGATAATTGTACCTCTACTTCCATTTGGTGAACAATTTCATAGTCGATAGCTACAGAGTCTTTGACCAGGATTTGGACCAGCCCAGTATTTGTGATCCGTTGTGGGCTTACGGTGAAGTACTCAGCATTATTTCCCCTCAGATACAAGTTAAAAGCTCCATTTTCATCCTGTAACAGCAGAAAATAAAAGTCTAAAGTAAAAATTCAGATATGCTAAAAGATATGCATAGGTAAAACAAATCAGGCAACTAAAGCAAATCAGTTATAATCTTAAAACTATAAAATATGCTAAATCGTGACTTCAGTTTAGTTGTGTTGTGTAACTGGAATGTTTGCTAAACTGAAATATACCTTCTATGTTATCAGAGGCTTAGGCTCCTGTTCTGTTTCTCTCAATAATTGACACTGCAGCTATTTTTGCTAAAATTGCTTATTGTGTAATAGCGGAACAATGACATCTAAACTATCACTCAGGTGGAAGCCCACTTTTTGTCACTGAATTGAGGCCACCACCCATGATGTGATAGTTGGGTGCAGGGGCGTAACTAGAGAATCTGGGGTCCCATAGAAAACTTCCCCGAAAACAGACATTTACCGGTACCTGTTAATAAGTCATGCAGGTACTAGATAATACAAAGAGCAAATACCTGACCATACATATCACCATCATACTGCTACCAAATAAATCTCACCAAGACCAATATAACCAATAACGCTACCACATAAGGACCTGATTATACTGCCAGAACACGACCACAAATTTCCACCACATAGTGACTGAATAACACCCCTATACTATTACTGAATAAAGATCAATATACAAAGACCAATATTACCACATATTACCATACAGTGACCATATAATGTGTACACAGGATCTGCAGACTGTATATTACTCCCATACAGTAACCATATAGAGGCGTCAAGTGACGTGAAACGGCCGTCAGCTGTATCGTGTCTGTGTTACACCATCCCTGTTTGTGGTAGATTTAATGCTGGAACGGGTTGTGGATCCACTGGAATGAGGAAGGTGGGGCCTAAATAAAGGATCAGCGCCTGGAAATCACCAATTACCGTCACGCTGGCCCTTTAAGTCAGAGCAAACCGGTGCGTGCGCGCCCTAAGGGATGGGGAGGCACGCACTAGCCGGCAGGAGGACGCAGAAGCACAGGAGCGCAGCTGGATGAGTATAGGCGCCTCGGGAAACGAGTGCGCCCACGGCCCGATACACGGACTGCGGCGACTCTCGCCCCGACACTGGGACACATGCTGGGCTGTGCCCGAAGCCCGGAAAGCGGGCTGCGGCGCTGTTTGTAACATTACCCCCCCTTTGGCCTCCCCTTCTTTCTGGGCCCCAGAGGAATTCGACCAATCGCCCAAGTGTTGTCTTGGCTCCCAAAACCTCTCTTCGGTAAACCCCTTTCCCCAACGATAGGAAAGTGCCTTTTTCCTGATCATCTTTAACCCAGCATTTTTTTACAGTGAAGATGTTGGTGGAGAAGCTTTGGGGAGGAAAGGTCCCATTTTCCCCTTGAAAAAGGGTTTTTCAGGACCACAGGTTTTAGCAACAAGACATGGAAGGTGTTGGAAGCGCAGGTAGGGGGGGCTTGGGAATTAAAAGGGCCCCTATTTAAAGGGGATAGTTTGAAACTGGGTACTTGAGCCAAAAATATATCGATGATCCCACCCCTTGTCCCCGGGGGTGAAGATCGGGGGGTTTTTTCTTGTGTCTGTGTTTTCATGCGCACAGAGGCTTGATGCAGAGACAGTGATCGGGGTTCCAAATGAGCATTTTTGGACCGTCGGCCCCCGTAACTGGAGGGGGAAGAAAACGGGGCGGAGGACGGGGATGCTGGCGTAAAAAGTAGAAGGGGAAGCACCAGCAGACTAAAAGCCAGGTTTTTAATAAAAATCCCCCCAAGGGAAGTAAGGGCCCCAGTATTGTGGCCGAAAAAAGTGGGAAACAGCCCCAGGATGGTTGATTCTTCCCTTGACCATTCGTCTGCGGTGGTGGTGAGGAAAAAACCAGGTTCACCTGCAATGAGAGCGGGGCTAGAAAAAATCTAGAAACGAAAAAGGACCCCCGATCCGAGAAATTGTGGGAATCCGTGCAGATTGAAAAGTGATGATAAAAAGGTTGGCCAAGCGAGGAGTGATGGTAAACCCGGCAAAGGATAAAATGCCCATTTTTGAAATTGATCCCCGTACCCCGATGTGGGGTTTCCCCGGGGGGAAGGAAAAGGTCGGTGATGAAGCATGCCCTGAGACCAAGGAGTCCCCGGGGTTGGCGAGGTGCAGCAGACCTTGGGTTGTAACAAGGGTCTTGTCACGGGCACAAGTGCCAGGAGCTCACGAAATTCTGATTCCTTAGCAAGGGCCCCCCCAATAAAAAAAGGGGAGGGTCAAAAGAAAGACTTAGAGCACCCCGGGTGACCGGGGGCACAGCGAGCAATGTCCCCCCTTAAAATTTCCCGCGGAGTGCGGGACGATTATCCCTTCAGGAGGAAAAGTTCGGAGGGCCCCCGGGGAGAGTAGGTGCTCAGGGGGTATTATGTGTTGCAGGACGACTTCCTCACCGATCACATCAGATGCACAGGAGAGGGCGGCGGCTTTGACGTTCGTTTCTGCGGGACGAAAATGTATCTGATAGTCGAACCGCGAGAAGAAGAGGGGCCACCTGGCTTGGCGTGGATTGAGTCGCTGGGCCGACTGGAGTTACTGGAGGTTCTCATGGTCGGAGTAAATAGCGATGGAATGCCGAGCTCTCTCCAGAAGGTAGCGCCATTCTTCCAAAGCCAACTTAATGGTTAGCAACTCCCGGTCCCCGATGGTGTAATTCTTCTCAGCCGGGGAAAATATCTTGGAGAAGAAGCCACAGGTGACCATCTTGCCTTTAGGTCCCTTTTGCGTGAGAACTGCCCCGGCCCCAACTGAGGAGGCATCGACCTCCAGAAAGAATGGCTTCTCAGTGTCCAGTCAGGACAGGACGGGCACGGAGGCGAAAGCTGCTTTTAGTTTAAAAAATGCTTCCTCGGCCCCTGGTGGCCATTGCCTAGGGTTGGCGTTCTTCCTAGTAAGCGCTATAATAGGGGCCACCAACGTAGAGTAATGTGGAATGACCTGCAGGTAATAGTTGGAGAAGCCTAGAAAGTGCTGTATGGCCTGTAGACCTACCGGCCTTGTCCATTGCAATATGGCAGACAGTTTCGCAGGATCCATCAGCAACCCTCTGTCCGAGATGATGTAGCCGAGGACCGGAAGGCTGGTTTGGTGAAAAAGGCACTTCTCTAACTTGTCATAAAGATAGTTAACTCGTAGCCATTTCAGCACTTGGCGAATGTGAATGCGATGCGTCTCCAGATCAGGGGAGAACACCAGGATGTCATCGAGATAAACCACAACACAGGTATAGGGGTGGTCCTTGAAAATGTCATTCACGAACTCCTGGAAGACTGCCAGGGCGTTACACAGCCCGAAGGGCATGACTAGGTACTCAAACTGCCCGTCACGAGTATTAAAGGCCGTCTTCCACTCATCCCCCTCCCGAATGCGGATGAGGTTGTAGGTCCCTCATAAGTCTAGCTTGGAAAAGATCTTAGGTCCGCAAAGCCGGTCAAATAGCTCCGTGATTAAAGGCAGAGGATATCGGTTCTTCACGGTAATTTTATTGAATCCCCGATAATCAATACAAGGCTGCAGGAAGCCATCTTTCTTTTCCACAAAGAAGAATCCCGCACCAGCCGGAGTGGAGGACTTGCGACTGAACCCCTTCTGGAGGTTCTCCTGAATATAAGCCGACATAGCTTGGGTCTCTGGTACAGACAATGGATAGACCCTGCGCCTAGGAGGACTGGTTCCAGGCAACAGGTCAATCGGGCAGTCGTACGGCCCGGTGAGGGGGAAAGGGGTTTCCCCGCTTGTTTCTCAGAAAATTTACGTCAACGAAGTCCTGGTATGCAGCAGGAAGTCCAGGCAGCGGTTTGTGAGGCACCGGCGGAGAGGTGGGAAGCACCAGGCGAGGTGCCACCAGACAACGGTTCTTGCAGTCCAGTCCCCAGTGAATGACCTCTCCAGTCTTCCAGTCAAGCATAGGGGCATGGCGTTGCAGCCACGGCACCCGCAATAAAATCACCGAAGAAGACCAGGGAAGCACATAAAACTCAATCCTCTCCTTATGCAGGGCCCCCACCTGGAGAGACACTGGTTTGGTAGCATACAAGATGGAATCACTAAGGAGCTCCCCGTTGACTGACGAGATCACCAGCTGCTTCCCTAGGCGGATTACTGAGAGGCGATACTGCATCACCAGCGAGTCCAAGAAAGCTGGGGCCTGGAACGAGAGTCCCGTATCAGTCATGACCCGTACCGGCATTGTCAGGCGTGGAGAGGGGGAACTTACACTTAGGGACGCCTCTCCCACGAAGCCTAGGTGCGAGCGTTTCCCACCCGTTTAGGGCGCAGCGGACAGTCCCTATGGAAGTGCTTGGGACTGGCGCAATACAGGCAAAAATTTGCTCCGCGACATCGGGTCAGCTCTTACTCGGAGAGGTGAGCTCTGTCGACCTGCATAGGTTCTTAGCCGAAGGCCTGTGGAAGTGGCGGCTGGGGTCTCTGGAATTCCGGAGCCGTGTGTGGGAGCCGACAAGACCGAACAGAATCACGTTCCTGACGGAGCTCCCCTTCCCTCTCCGCGAAGCGCACATCGACACGGGTGGCCAAGTGGATCAGTTCGGACAGTGAAGTGGGGAGATCTCTAACAGCCAACGCATCCTTTACTCTACTGGAGAGGCCTTTCTTGAATGTGGCACATAAAGTCCAGGTCAGTTCTAATGCCAGGGTGCGGAACTGGACGGCATAATCTCCCACAGAGGAGAGCCCTTGGCACAGGTTCAGGAGTGCGGTCTCAGCAGATAATGCCCGAACGGGTTCCTCGAACAGCCCACAGAATTCCTTGAAGAAGACCTGTAGGTCCGCTGTCACAGTATCACTCCTGTCACAGAGGGGTGTAGCCCATGCCAAGGCCTTCCCGGAGAGCAGACTAACCACAAATGCCACGTTCGGACGGGAACTGGTCGGCCATCAGCTCCACGTGCATGGAACATTGGGTGATAAATCCCCTGCAGAGCTTTGGGTCACCGTCGTACTTGGAAGGAAGCGACAACCAGAGCTTGGGACCCACAGGGTCCAGCGGAACTGACAGAGCTGGAGCGACCGCAGGAGGGGGCGGAGGCTGCTATTGGGCAGCGATGAGCTGCTGCATCATGGTGGTTAACTGATTCAGTTGTTGCGCCTGTTCCGCCAGTTGTTGGGACTGCTGGGCAACAATGGTCGTAAGATCTGCCACACTGGGCAATGGCACTTTGGTGGGATCTATGGCTGCATCTTACTGTAACGCTGGAACAGATTGTGAATCCACTGGACCGCCGCAAGCGATGTTGAAAGCCGCGCCAGGGAGCAGAGTCTAAAGCGGGATGGACTTGCTGCGGCGGGATTCCGCCAGATCGCTACCCCTGACGCAACTAGCTTGCGGAGGCAGCCGAGGTGCAGCAAGGTACCAGGTCGTCGGGCAATCTCGTCGTCAGAGACAGGCAGGTCAGGGCAGTTGGAGAAGGTTCAAAGTCGGAAGACAGGAGCCGAGGGTATGGTACACAGAAAACACAAAGGACACTATGGAATGCTATCTCTGAAGGCAAGAACACTAAAGATCCAGTAGAGTAATGAGGAAGGTGAAATCTACATATAGGGTCAGCGCCCGGTAATCACCAATTACAGTACGCTGGCCCTTTAAATCAGACCAATCCGGCGCAGGCGCGCCCTAAGGAACGGGAAGGTGCGCACCCGCCGGCAGGAGGACACAGAAGCACAGGAGAGCGGCTGGGTGAGTATAGGCGCCCCGGGGGAACGAGTGCGCCCGCGGCCTGATACACGGACCGTGGCACCACTTGCCCCGGGCACCGGGACACATGCTGGGCTGCCCCCGCAAATAGGCTCGCGGGCTGCGGCACTGTTTGTAACACTGGACTCTTTTGTGAAATAAATGCGTCAAGATTTATGGTGAGTGCCGTGAACTTTATATTTTTCCGTAACCATGATTTAGGTAGGCAGTAGGCAGGCACCAGGTAGGTAAGCCATAGGTAGGTAGACTGGCCCTAGGTAGGTAGATATGTATGTAGGTCATAGGTAGGTAGATAGGTCCTAGTTATGTAGGTAGGCTACAGGCAGGTAGGTAGGAAGATTGACACTAGGTAGGCAATAGTTTAGCCCCAGATAAATAGGTCTCAGGAAGCTCGGTAGGCCCCAGGTAGCTTGATAGGCTGTAGGTGGGTCACAGGTAGCTAGGTAGGCTGTAGGTGGGCCCCAGGTAGCTAGGTAGACTGTAGCTAGGCCCTTGTCAGCTAGACTGTAGGTGAGCCTCACGTGGGTAGGTACATAGGCTGTAGGTGGGCCGCATATGGTATGTAGGCTGTAGGTGGGCCCCAGATAGATAGGCTGTAGGTGGGCCCCAGGTATCTAGGTAAGTAGGTTATAGGTGGGCCCCAAGTAGCTAGATAGGTAGGTGGGTCCCAGGTAGCCAAGTAGATGTAGATGGGCACCACATAGGTAGATAGGTAAGCTATAGGTGAGTCCCAGGTAGCTAGGCTATAGATTGGCTTCAGATAGCTAGGTATACTGTAACTAGGCCCTTGATAGGTAGGCTGTAGGTGAGCCCCACGTGGGTAGGTACATAGGCTGTAAGTTGGTCCCATGTATGTAGCTAGGTAGGTTGTAGGTGGGCCACACATGGTAGGTAGGCTGTAGGTGGACCACAGGTAGGTAGGCTGTTGGCTGGCCCCAGGTAGCTAGGTAAGCAGGTTATAGGTGGGCCCTAAGTAGGTAGGTAGGTGGGCCCCAAGTAGCCAAGTAAATAGGCTGTAGTTGGGCCTCACATAGGTAGATAGGCTTTAGGTGAGACTCAGGTAAGTAGGTAGACAGGCTATAGGTGGGCCCCTGGTAGGTAGACTCCTGGTAGGTAAGCTATAGTTGGGCCCCTGGAAGGTAGGTTATAGGTGGTTCTCTGGTAGGTAGAAAGGCCATGCCCCATTAGTGAAAAAAGAAAAAAATAATGAACTCCCCTATCTGCATGATCTCCCAACACAACGAGTGGCAGGCAAGATTCTGAGCCCAGTGTGGGAGGCGTGATGGTATGATGTCATTGCGCCACCCTCATCATTACTAGGGGTCGATGCTTGGTAGGCTTAAGGCCTAAAGCCTTATGCTTACCAGGCAAATTATCAGAGCAGAGCCTGGGCGGCTCTCCGCTATGCTAAGAAATTTATTTTCTGGTCTCCTCAAAAAATTAAAAA